>JAULKM010097949.1:0-11023 GCA_032355605.1 Rubia tinctorum
ATGAGAAATGGTTTTTCCTAACTCGAGTTGCTGAGAAGTATTACTTACTACCTGAGGAATTGGAACCACATCGTACAGTGCAGAATAAAAGGTACATCACTAAAGTTATGTTCTTATGCGCTGTTTGTAGACCTATTTTGAATGAAGACGGAGGTGAAATATTCGATGGAAAAATCGGGATATGGCCTATTGTCACACAAGAGGCAGCAAAGAGAAAAAGCAAAAATCGGCCAGCCGGGACAATGGTAACTGTTCCAGAAAAATCAGTGACCAGGGACGTAATCAAAACATACATGCTAGAGAAGTTACTACCAGCAATCAAGCAAAAATGGCCTTTACTATCTAGCACAAACATTTTTGTTCAACAAGACAACGCGAGGCCTCACATTACGGATGACGATTTGGAATGGCGGGCTGCAGCAAGTTCAGACGGTTTCAACATCCGACTTGGATTCCAGCCCCCTCAATCTCCGGATTTGAATGTCTTAGACCTAGGGTTTTTCAGGTCTATACAATCCCTACAACATAAGACAGCTGCATTTACTATTGATGGACTCATACAAGCTACAGAAACAGCGTTCTCCCAGTTACAAGCCAAGACCCTAGACAAGATATTTCTTACTTTACAAGGATGCATGGTAGAGATTATGAAAGTAAGGGGTTCAAACAGATACAAAGTTCCACACATGAAGAAGGACGCTATGCATAGACTTGGTTTGTTACCAACAGATTTAGAGGTTGATGGGAACTTGGTGATGGCATGTTTGCAGTATTTACAAAGCATCAACAGAGCCGAAGGATTTCAGAGATTAATAGAGCAGCTGTTTGAAATGTAGAATCAACAAGAAGAAGTTATATTCACACAGGGATGCATGGGTTAGAAAATTTGCTTCTTTATGTTTTGTTGTATTTTGTAGCAGTAAATTTTTGCATCAGGCCAGGCACCCATTTTGTAGTAAAGCATATTTTATGCAACACTTGACATTCAGTTTGTAATTCAATCTATTTAGACCAGAAGTTCTCATGTACTACTACAGATGTTCATATGCACTGCTGATATTATTTTGATCTATTAAAACCAGGTGTGCAATCTATTAAAACTAGTATTAAATAATCCGGTGTTCATGTACGAAACAAACATGTAAGCATGTTGTGCAACAAAATTATTTTGCCCTAACACCGGAAAGTGCACAATCATGCAATGTCACAGTCCTGGAATAATACTCACTATTTCGGCATCTGATGTTCCGGCAGACCTTGCTGCCAAATAGGCACTGACATGCCTTCACTTGCTGAACACAATCCTCAAAGTAAATTCCATAATCCTGAAAAAATCATATCACTCGGGTGAAGGCAAACTACAATCATTTAACCGTTAATCAAATGAACATACATTCTAGCGTGCAGCATCAGAGATATGAGTAGATTATGAAAACAATATTTGGTTTATTACCGAAACCGACCATTGGTCTTTGAGTACAAAGAAACACTACAAATGGTTAGCAATGAGCATATTTAGCGGCATATGTTTGATCGATAAGTAACTGTGTTTGAAGTACTTTAAAACATATACTGGTCAAAATAACATTCAATTTTTTAATGCCATGACTCTGTAAAGTTCAGTGAACATAGAAAAGGTATCAGCAAAAGGAAGTTGAGAGATATTTGTACAATGACCTTCACATTCTGTAATATTGCAGTGGCATGAAACAAGATTGCATGGAGCATATGATAATGATTACTAAATTGCTTTACTAATATCACTTTTTAAACAACATCTGTAAGCAGTAACGCATTTGTTCACTACAAACACTTATC
Source organism: Rubia tinctorum (assembly GCA_032355605.1). Classification (NCBI taxonomy): domain Eukaryota; kingdom Viridiplantae; phylum Streptophyta; class Magnoliopsida; order Gentianales; family Rubiaceae; genus Rubia; species Rubia tinctorum. Next base: position 1,819 of record JAULKM010097949.1, read on the forward strand.
AGGTCACCAATCTGAGGATACTATTTTCGTGGCATTATGTTGCAAAAACAAAATCAGTTTCAAATTTCTCAAGCCAATAACAGTAGAGAGCATCTGAGGAGAAGCAACTTACATACATAAACTCGCAAGTCCCACAACAACATTAGCACCACGGTACCCTTAGCAATCACTGCAACCTGAAACAAGAAACAAACAGAGAAAAGCAGAGCCGAAGGAAATACCCATGGAAAAGGTAACATACTCCATAACTTATTATTGTTCATCAACATTACAGATCCAACTAGAAGAAAAAAAAGAAATTCTGAACTAGTATTTCACTGGGAACATACGAGCCCAAATGTCCAGTCGGTCCTGGTTCGGAACACTATTACCCAAAAAACGAAGTAATGTTTCATGATAGAAAGGGTCGATTTTGGACATGTCAAAATCTGGTTTCGATACCTTTTCGGAGATGAATACGGCCTCCTTCACGGTTGGCTGCGCAAAAGTGGATGCAGTCGACGCCGACGCCGTAACCCTAATCCTTCCCTTCTGCATCTCGGCTGTCGTTGTGGAATCCTCCGACCCAACCTGTCCTGAGCGTCCACGACGTCGGCGCTTGAACGGAACACCACCAATCATGTATGGAGTGTATTCTTCGGTGATGAGAGGGACAAAATCAGCACTGAAGATGGCCTCGAAATTATGAACACAGATCTGATTGTCGTCTGAAGAAGGTGGAGTCTCGGGAACAATCGTGTCATACTCATTCGTTGTCGGCGCATCGTAAAAAGGCGAGTTCGTTTCCGGCATATCAAACAAATCGGCCGGGGAATGGTTTTCAGATGAGGGAGTGAAATTGTCCATCCGGTTGAAGGATGGCGGACAACGGAGATGGGATGGAGGGTTTTCGACGGTGGGAGCACCCAAAAAGAGAGAGCTTTACGGCACAAGGGTTGCCCAAATGGGGAATCTGTGTGTGGATATGAAAGCTAGGGTTATGTGGTTGTTGGGGAGTAAAGGCTGATGGGTTAGAAGTTTTTGGGCTGGAACCCAAAAAAAATTGAGGGAAGGATTAAGCAAAATTCATGCTTCCCTCTTATATACTGGAGGGGATTTGTGGGTTTGGGCTGAAACAGTACTCCAGATCAAGAGACGGGATGGATGTCAAGTTCAGAAATTTGGTTAAAAGGTGAAGGGTACTTTTGGGTTTCCAGATTGTTGTCTCCACCCAAAATAGGGTATTGTGTAAGAGTGCCAATGTTAAAAAACCTTACCAATATGGAAAGTGTGCCACACTTAGTGAACCGGAGGGAGTACTAAATTGGAGATTTCGTCCTCTTCATGGATCCAGGTCTTATAACTATCTAAGTTTGGATCGAATGTAAGCTGATTACAATTCGAAAGACAACTGGAGTTTTGTCATATAAGTCCATTTTATTTAGCAAATTCTTGGGAAAAATCGCTTTCCATATACATATGGAAAGATAAAATAAAATAAAACGTAAAAAAATTTAGTTGCAATATTAAAAAAATTATTATGCAACATACAGTTGTTATAAGTTTACGACTCGATTAATGCAACCCGAAATTTTTATCTTTGTTACTTCTAATTTGCAGTTTAAACCTTGATTTCTTTTTACAAATTATGAAAAGAACGTATTTCAAGAGATAAATCTATTTATTAATATAATTATGGATAATTCAAATATAATAATAGATAAAAAATTATAGAGTCCGTCTCTTGAAAGACGGTATTTTCATAAGTCATGGAAAAACCAACGTTTAAAGTGCAAATTAGAACAAATGAAGATAAAAAATTCGGGTTGCATGAATCGGGTTAGAAACTTTATAACTACTACACGTTGCATAATAAATTTTTAATATTGCAACAAAAACATTTAACCTTTTATTATTCTTATTAAACCACGTTTTTCATAAGACTGTGGAAAGATGATATTTCTCAAAACTTTGCCAAAATTGTATAGGTTCCGAATTACTAATGTAGATAAGGTTTGTGCTACTTCAACACATAATATTCAACTAAAACAAAGACGTACGCTAAGTACGGAGCTTCTTACACTCACAAAACAATTACCACTGTCGAATAGAGTGGATTGATGTTTTTATCCGCCTTGTAATCCAAGTTTAATTGGGATATATGGATAGCGTAGGTAACCCATTCCAATTTCAAGTTGAATTTCCGTAAAGTAATTATTCAATGGCAAAATATTGGGAAATACAGTCTTTCCATAGTCATATGGAAAGACAGAGTTGAATTGGAATATAAAAAGGTAAAACATTTAAGTTGCAATATTAAAATTTTTATAAAACATTTAGGAGTGATAGGTTTATGACTCGATTAATACAACCCAAAATTTTTATTTTGATTTATTCTAATTTACAGTTTAAACTTTGGTATTTGCATAATTTATAGAAAGAGCGTCTTTCAAAATACGGACTCTCACGTAATAGTGATGAATAATTAATATATCCATACGATAAACTGGCAGTGGTATCAGATAATTAAAAGATCAATAAGTTTTGCTATTACACTCAGTGACGGAACCAGGATGTAATGTAAGGGGTTGGAAAAAAGGGGCAATTTTTTTCCAACCGACGGAGTACACCGGCAAGCTGGTGGCGGATGGACGGCGGGAACTGAGAGGAGGAGGGGCAATTTTCAGATGGCAATGGTTTCAATTTAACAATTTGATTTTGATTTTGTAATTGGGCCAATTGGGTTTCAGCCCAATTGGCCATCTTTTTTTGTCTTTGAAGAAGACCAAACGACGTCGTTTCACTAATACCAAAACGACGACGTTTTTTTTAATGAGAAAACTAAAAAAATAAAAAAAAATCAAAACAATGTCGTTTCACTAATACCAAACAGTGTCGTTTTGTTTAATGATGAAAAAAGTCAAAACGATGTCATTTTGTTTAATGAAGAAACAAAAAAATCAGAAGACTTGTTGTCTTCTTCAGCCATTTTTCGCCGGAAAGCTGCAACAACTTCAAGGGGGCGGAATCCATGAATTCCGGTGGCGTATAAGACTAAATTCTGGACCACCGGATCTTAGGGGTTGCTCCAACACCCCCTCGCTCCCCCTGGTTCCGCACCTGATTACACTTATACACGTATCATTCAACTAAAACAAAAGAGCGTATCGTTGTTGCATGATTTGTAGCATCTTTCGCTTACGATTCTCATTGTTGCATGATTTGTAGCATTTTTCGCTCACAGTTCTCATTGTTGCATGATTTGCAGTAATAAATAGAGGCTGAACTTAACGTCAAAAAATACATTAGCCACAAAAAAGCAAGAATAGGGAGTTATTGTTTGGAAGGGGGTTGATTGTTGAGACTTGGAGGGTGAATAGATTTTTGGATGGAGGTCGGAAATAAGAGGAAAGAACACATTTTAAAAATGCGTCCTCATGATTTGGTTTATTTTTGTCATTTTATTTTCGGAAACTGGTATTTATTGTTAAAAAAATTAAATTTGGTAGAGGTCGCATTTTAAGAATGCGTCCTCAATGTTAATCTAATTTCAATTATGTTTTTAAATAAAAAGCGGAGAGGACACATTTGTGAAATGCGTCCTCTGTTACAGAACATTTTTATGTAGTAAATTTTAGTTTCTAGAGACGAAGAAAAATTAAAATAAAAACAGGTGGAGAGGACCCATTTTTGTAATGTGTCCTCTTAATAAAAAATACATTCGTAATTTTTATTTACGTATAACAAAGAATATGACACATTCTTGTAATACGTCCTCTCGGTTTAATTGTTTTAAATTAATGTTAATATCCAACAATTTTGAATAAATATTAAAAGTGAAGAAAATTCAGGCAAGGTTAATTTGTAATTTTCTTGTAATTCAAGTATTTTGTATTAACAAAATGTAATACATATATGTATGTACATATATGTATACATACATATATATATGTGTGTGTTTTCCCATGGATTAATTAATTAATCATTTGTTGAATAATTTGTTAATGTTTTTTTCCGAATACCATAGTTATTAACCTGACACGATGATACCATATTTAGTAGTCATATTCAATGGTTAATTAATTTGAGCATGATGATAATTAAAAAATATGAATAAATTCATATTTGGTTGGTAGAAATGTCGGTATTATTAATACAGGGTTAGTTGATCCCGCATCGACTGTACTAATGACGCCCTCCGCAAATCTTTCCTCCTGTTCCACATGGCTGTGGGCGTATGGTGCGTGATGGCCGTCTTCATACAGGCGAATGAGGAGACGTTGCTAAGTTTTCATCCTGCATTCCTTCCGTTAAGTCGTCCACCATATCGTATTCAGGTTCGTCATCATTAAGCGAATGATACTGAACCTGAGAACCACTAGTTGTATGAAACGGGGCAGTTAGAGAGAAATGTGCAAGACTGCTAGATGGAGTAAGGTATGCAGTGTAAAGAATTGGTGAAGCGGTGTAGTGCGATGGCCCGACATCTGATGGTTCTTCGTACGCTGAACCTGCATGTGATGGTCCGGCATGAGAGGAACCAATGTTAGCAGTAGGTCCTGTCGGGCACCGTCGGCGACCACCTTGTCTGCCTGGAGGAGCTGGACGTTGGCTTCTGATTTCTTTGTACCTGACACCAGGTGGAGGCCCCTCAGCGGGCACATGTGGCTGATAGTATCTCACTCTGGATGACTCTTACGTGCATGCTAGGGCACCTGTGACATCTTCTAGGGTGTCCCTAATAATGTCTGCGTAAGGTGGGGAACATGCGTCCAAATTAATTTTATGCCTTAGCCGCACCCTGTACACAACCTACATCTGCAACAATTAGATTAACAGGTTAGATTCTACGAATTGGTTAAATTGTATGTATTTTTGAATTATTGTTGGACAATACTAATGAATACCATATACTCCAAAGTTGCTCCATCTTCGTGAAACCCCTCAGTAACCGCTTGGCTCCTTCCTGGCCGGTCAATCATCGTCACTGTACTACAGAGATACCACTCCATGTATTCAGTGTCCAGTGTATATGGATCTGCAATTGCGAGGATTGGGGCAATGAAGTTTTCCTGCTGCTCCCACGGTTGAACATGTGTGCTCGGCATAATTCGCCAATCCACATTCGGCCTCTCTGACGATCTTTGTATGTAGTTGTTTTTGGACCTCTTGGACACTAACTGCACTGGTATAGATTGGATGAAGCCGAATTGCTAGAGCACTCAGTGAACATGGTAACCCTCGACCATGTGCCTAGAGATGATGTTGACAGTCAACAACGAGTTGTTCCTACCGGAGGTACAATATGGTGGTAGATGCTGCAAGAGATGCTCTGAGTATGGCTGCTAAATGAAATGAAAAAAGGGAAAAGTTTTAACTAATTTGAAAATCAATAAATTTCGAAGCCACTGTTGTGCTGTAAATCAAAGAATCATTGTTATACCTGACGATCGTCGAGAGTTGTTAGCTGATCATGGTACACATTGAGCACATGCATCAGTGCTCTTGATAAATAAAATTGGCCTCTCCACCTACGCAGAATAGAGTGAAGAACATTATTTATCAGCAGTTAGGGGAAGGTTGTGAAGAACCTTACGTAACGGCACTAAATATGAACCTGGACCCAACTGCCCTCATGTTGTTGGTCAGTGGCAGTCGTCCGGTAGGACGGATGCTCGGTATTCTCTCCCGCACCCACAACTAGCAAGTAAGGCGAGTGAGGAAAATACAGTGTCAGCGTTAACTTGGAACATGATGTTAAACGTGAAAATGTTGAAATGGCAATGTTACCTGTAGGAGGACAAGTGGACCATATATGGATTTCACAGGGGGAATTGCGTAGTCACATAAGCTCCTGTACAAGTGTGCCAGAATTGCACTCCCCCAACTATACTGATGTGCCGTATTTAAGTTCATAAGCGGCGACAAGTAAAGGAGAAGGAGCTTATACCCGGAAGTGTCAGATATAAGCATTCCACCAAGCAGTTATCAGTAGATGTCTTGCGCCTCAAGCAATTGTTGAAACTCTTTGACATGTTAGTTGTAATAATACCCCACCTACGGTTTCCATCGAATGCGAGACACCACTTACTCCTGTCATGTGCTTTCAACCATGTCAATGCAGCGGGTTCGACCTCCTTCAACTCCTCCTTGAACTGTCGCCACATCCATTCCTGTCTGGCACTACCATGCTGCCACACTAGGGTTTTCAAGTGCGTATTTTTAAACTTCCCACCTTCCACACTAAGGAAATTGGATTGAAAAAGCCTCAAATAAAACCGATGGTTTCCTGCAGGTTCCATCCATCCCTCTGTGTTTGCCATTGCATTCAAGATCCCAGAATGTCGGTCAGATATAACACACATGGACCTCGGGTCATCACCAACCACATGTTGACGCAACTTGAGCATGAACCAATGTCAGCTCTCATTTGTCTCAGCGTCTACTATAACATAGACGATGGGCAACACATAATCATTTGCGTCGTGCGCAACAACGAATAGCATCATTGAAATCTATGCCCTCTTCAGGAAAGTACCATCCACACTGATAACTGGCCTGCACTGGCGAAAGGCTTCAATAGCCTGACCAAATGCCCAAAAAACAAACTTGAACTTCCTACACCCATGACTATGAACTCTATCTGGTATATCAGTCCAATCAACAACTGTGGTCGGATTAGCTCTGACCAGATCATCCATGAACATGGGCAACCTCTCGAAGGATTCCTTCCAAGTTCCGAAGGCCAAATCAATAGCCTTTTGCCGGCCGTACCAAGCCTTCTTGTAAGAAATAGTCACTTTCAACTCCTTCTGCATGTGCTCTATATAATCTTTGACTGCGAACGAGGGGTTGGATTCAATCTAATATCGAATGGAACGAGCGACCATCAACGATGTCAAATTAGAGTTACCATCCAATCGGCCAGCACCAATGCAATAATGACTGCTGGTGTGTCCATTTTATATAGTTATTTTGGGATCTTTTGTACTAATTTTGGTAGCTTTTTATGCTTTAGATACTCTATTTTACCTTGAAATCCTATTACTAGAGTTAGGAGTGATTTTATCGATTTTGTCACTTGTAATAAGGATTCCGTGACGAGGTAATTGTTAAAGATTTGAAGACCTTGAAGACTCCATTTTGAAGACTATGAAGACTTTTGAAGACCCTAAGAAAGGAAACTACATGAAGACCAAAGAGAAGAAGTCACTTGAGGGCAGATTACTCTGGCAGTCATGAGTCGCGACGGATGTGTCGCGAGTCGTGACGACCATCTGCCCAGACTTACTTTTCGGGATTTTTGTACTATATATAATCATCACTTTTCTTCTTTCTTCTGCAGCTTCTTCTCCCCCGATTTCAGAGCGAAAACTCTAGTTTTCTTTCATTTTCTAGCTTAGTTCCTTCTTGAATTCATGTTTGATTTCCTTTTGTTAATTTGTATGAACTCTAGTAACTAAACATAACCTTGGAGGAAATTGATTAGGCTTCTAAGCCCATGTCTTGAGATTTATTTATAAGTTATTTAATGCTTTGCTATTGTGAATTTATTGTGTTGAAATGGGTTGTTGAATTTATTTATGATGTTGGAAGTTTGATTATATGAATTGCTTGTATGATGTGTTAGGGTTTGGAGAAAGTAGCTAATTCTCCCTTCTTTGATGTGAAATCCAAAGGCATGATTTAGGGCTTCTAATGTTGTTGGTGATTTGATGAATGCTAGGTAAATGTGGTGATGTCGAATTCTTTGTCAGGTTTATTTGTGTAGAAAATGAGAGAAGTTAATGAGCGTTGAACGTTCTTGACTAATATTGTGTAAAAACATAAATTGGTTCAGTGCTTAGACACGATGTAGTGTTTATAGATGTTGCTAAGCTTGTTGATTCTTTGAACTTAATAATATTAATGGGATACCTTTAGGCGTTGAACGACTGAATGAGTCATTAGTGAGGTTTAGCGAGAGATGTCAAATTCAATCTTGTAAACTACTATCAAATAAGAATGGAAGATTTATCTTCACAACAAGTAGTAAAGGTGTTAAATAATTTTTATGTTCAATGATAGATAGAAGGCTTGGAAGTATAAGTCAATTGCCCCCAAGACTCCATAATTCATACTTAATCTTGTTTTAAGGACTGTATGCTTTATTAGTGTAACTTGCTTTTAAATTCATAAGTTGGAAAAAACCCAAACCAAAACCCCTCCTCTTTATGTGCTTTGTTATGTATGTATATCTATATATCTAACGTAATCTTTAGCATTGTATGAGCAAACACTTGGGAATATTCCCTGTCTCCGTGGATGACCGCGACTTGCCACTCTCTACGAAGTTGTAGTTAGTAAGCAAAAAGGGCATAAAAATAGCATGTTTGAGAGGTACGGCGACGACCTCTCAAATTTTGGCACCGCTGCTGGGGAGAGGGCGTATATTTTTAAGTGTTTGAGCATTTTATCTAAAAATATGTGCTAGTTGTGAACATTTGTTAATTTACTTTTGTTAAGTTTTTATTTGATCTTCGTTTGGCTCAAGGACGTATTGTTCGAGTTCTTGGTATATGGTTCGTGCGCGATCCTCATCACAAGAACCCCTACACTACGAACCCAAGTTGGAGTTGAACATTAGAAGGGCTAGGAGACTTTCAATGGAAAGTGTGAACAACAACTCTCCTAGTGACCATTTTGTGAAATCTTCTACCTCAAATGATCAACACGAGGAACAAGAAGGTGAATTCCCGGGAGGAGTACCTCAACTTTCTCCCCAACAAGGGAGAGAAGTCCCGGTTAGACAAGTTTCGATGCGGAAGACTACGGCTCCCAATCTTGAGCACCAACCTACGTGCATCACATATCCGGAGGTTGGAGCTCACATGCATTTTGAATTGAATTCCGAGTTGATTCACTTACTACCGTCCTTCCTTGGTAGGATAGGGGAAGATCCAAACTAACACCTTCTTGATTTCTATATGGTGTGTAGTGGAATGCTTCTCGATTGGGTGAACGAGGAGCTCTACATGTTGAAGGCCTTTGCGTTCTCCTTTCGAGATGCCGCAAGGCATTGGCTACATTATCTTCCGCCTGGGAGCATTACTTCTTGGATCGAGTTGAAGAAGAAATTTCTCTCCAAGTACTTCCCGGCCTCGAAGTCTGCCATTTTGAAGAAGGACATTAGTAACATCATCCAATGGCATGAGGAGTCTTTCTACGACTATTGGGAGAGGTTCAA
>JAULKM010097958.1:0-11023 GCA_032355605.1 Rubia tinctorum
TGGTGGTGGCTGACTGGAGATGGTGGTAGTGGCACGGGGAGGTGGTGGATGAGGGCAAAATTGTCCTAACACTTATAGGTTTTAGGTTAAAGGACATTTTAGTTATTTTAGTCATTTTATCTACGGTCAACGTCGGTCAACACCGGAAATAGTGTCTTGGGGTTATATTGGCACTTATGTTAACTAGTTAGGGTTATTTTTGCACTAAAAATTACATGAGGGTTATATTGGTATTTACTCAAGTAGGTAGGATTATATTGGTATATATCCCAAAAATATATTATTTACCTCAGTTATTTTTTAACCGAGGTAAAAAATATCATTTACTTGGGGAAAAATTAACCGAGATAAAAGAACTTTTTATTTCACTTATTGGACCTAAACTAAAAAATGGAGGTAAAATGAGCGAAATAATAAAAAAATTCTTGTATTGTATATACTAAATTGAACTGGTTCGAACAAAAAAATAAATATATATCAGACTGAATTGAACTAAATTGAACTGGATCGAACAAAAAAAAAATATATATCAGACTGAATTGAACTAAATTGAACTGGATCGAACAAAAAAAAATATATATATCAGACTGAATTGAACTGGATCGAACAAAAAAATAAATATATATCAGACTGAATTGAACTAAATTAAACATAAACTTCTTCTACTGCCCTCATTCTCTTTAAATTTAAATCTGGTCCCTGACTTCGCCATTGTTTATCTCTCTAAATTTCTTATCTCCTGTCAGTTGCTCTTTTCTCTCTTTTTCAGTCCATTTTCCTCTCACTTTCTTATTCCTCTTCTCTCATTTTTTTTTTCGGCCATAATCTAAGTCTCTTTCATTTGACGTCGTAATAAATATAAGAAGAATACTCTTTCAGTTCATACTCGATAGTTGAGAGTGAACAAACTACATATAAATTTTAGATATTAATAATACCTATGAAGATTCAACATACCCTCAAATCCGAGTAAACTTGTATTACAGCGTATTTATAGAAAATAATCAAGTTGATGTTCTTTGAGAGCTTATCTATTCTGATGTGAATTTAATTGAATCGATTCGAATTGAACTTATTCAAACTGAATTGAACTAGATTAAAATAAGTTTATTGAAAAATAATAATAATATGACTAAGCTAAATTAAATTTCATCAATTAAATATTTGTTGAACTAAACTAAATTGAATTGAGGTCCAGATAAATTTTGAAGAACATATCATAAGGAAAAAAATCAAAAGAAAATTATCAAAAATAGATGAGTGAGTATTCTGACAGGCGGCCTGTCCATAAATTTATGGACAGCCCACGTAATTTTATCTCATACACTGCATTTGTTAAATTACATACTAAATTTAAAATTTTAAAAATATTTTTTTATGTTATGTATTTTTATATTTTTACATTAAAATACACATTATTACTTGTTTTAACTTTTTAAAATAAAACATTTAAATTTTACAAAAAATTACCACATTTAAGGTAAAAGGTATAGTACACTGTCGATAATGGAAAGACCTCCTTTCCTCAACTTTCTCAACATATAAATATATAAAGCAAACGGCTTCTGTGACCCTTGAACTATCACCATCGTCCACCTTTGGCCTTCCAATTTTTCCAACACTTTTGACCCATGAACTTACAAAACTGGTGAATTGTGACCCTTCTGTCAGGTCAAACTGTTAAAGTAGGTCAAAATATTAATTTTAAGGGGCAAAATAGATATTTTTCATTTTTTATGAGATGGAGGAATATTTTTATCGGCTAGTTTGATTGGAGAAAGGTCAAATTAAAGTAAAAAAATTTACATTAGCCCAAACACCCATATATTTTAATTGCATAGTGTTAGACGAAATTATAATGGAAATATTATTTTATCTTTCTATAATTTAACAAGTAAAATTGAATTGAAGGGACGTACAAATACAACCCTATATTTCAGTAAGTGCACATATAACTTTGAGATAATTTGAAATATAAAATAACCCAAACTACTTTACATAAGTGCAAATATAATGCTAAAAACTATATTTTCGCATTCACTGGTCATTTCTGACCATTGACTGACCGGAAATGTCCAAATTGCCCTTACCTAATACAAAAAATTGAAAGATAAAAATGCCTGTTGCCCTGCCGTTGTTCTGCCATCACTGTCACTGCTCCACCACCTTCATCGCCACGCCGACTGGACCACCACCAGGTTGTCGTCGCACCACCAAACCCACTACCACCTGATCCACACCATCCCACCACCATAACTATTAGAATAAATCAGATTACTGATTAGATTGTGATAAGTTTGTGATAAGTTTGATGACTAGATTAAAATTGTTTCCTTATTTCACTTCTATTGTAATATCAATATTCTAATACAGAAATATTTACGGAAAATCATTCTATCATGGTATCAGAGCATGGATATCTGAATAATCACGTCGCTGAATAACGCTCGTCGAAGAGCAAGTGATCATCCTGTGAGGGTGTGCCTGGGGTGGTGCAGGTGCGACCAAATGAGAGGCTTCCGGTGAGGGAACGGGACTGGCCGACCTCGATGAAGCCGCAGAGCTGCGGCGGAGAGGTCCAACTAGCGGGTCCGACCAAGGGGGCGATGACCGGTGCTGGGTTCGGCTCGGCTGAGCAGATAGTGCAAGGCAGCGGTGAGGTCGGTGAAACCGGCTGAGATGCTGGTTGCGAAGACTCAGACTCAGGGTCAATAAATGCCTAAACGCCCAATACTGAAGGTGGAGAGCCAGTCCCTGAATCCGTGGATGGAGCAAGTGGAAAGTTAGTCTTATCAAATTTGGCTTACTTAGTAATATAAACCTTACTAGTCAAAGGATCAATACACCAAAATCCCTTGTATTGGGAGTTGTGCCCAATGAAAATACAAGGAATGCTACGAGGAGATAGCTTATGATCAGCAAATGGCCAGACAAAAGGAAAAACCCAACAGGCGAAAAGATGAAAATTGGCATAAACTGGATCTCGATAATAAAGAAGACCATGAGGTGTAGCACCATTCAAGACTGGAGTAGGGAGACAGTTGATAATGTGGACAGCCGTCGTGAACACATCATCCCAGCAAGAGATCGGTAGATGTGAATGAAACAACATTGTAAGGCCTATTTATACAACATGGCAATGTTTGCATTCCGCATGCCCATTCTACTCCGAAGTTGACGGACAAGAAACCTGATAATGGATCATTTTTTTCCGCAAAATGAGAGCGAAGACGAGTGTTAAAAAATTCAGTTCCACCATCACTCTGAAAGACCTTAATTTTTCAGAAAACTTATTTTCGACAAACGTCTCAAACTGTATATAGATGTCCACAAAATCTTATTTTCGGCGAAGGGGATACATCCAGGTAAATCTAGAAAAATCATCCTCAAACAAAGCATAGTATGCAAAACTATTTCCAGATAAAACCGGGGAAGGCCCCCACAAATCGCAATTTACTAAATCAAGCACATGCTCAACACGTTTATCATTCTCAACGAAAGCTAGCCGTTGACCTTTTGCCATAACACAAAGGGTGCAGGTATGTGATTTAGGCAAAAAAAGATGAAACAGAAAGCAATCCAGACTTATGCAAACTAGAAATGACTGCACTAGGAATTGACCTAGGCGTGCGTGTCATAGCTCGTACGAAGCTAGGCCCTTATCCTGCTATAAAACTGACACAAAAGCTGACTCTCCCCGATCCAACATATAAAGTCCATCCCCACTGCGCCCCCGGCCTACGATGACCCTGGTTACGTTGTTCTGAATCACAATTTTCGATCATTAAACCTAATCAGTACATCCATATCTCTGGTTAACTTACTAATCGACAGTAAATTCTTAGTAATATCAGGCGCAACCATAACATCATGTAATCGCAAATTCTCAGAAACTCTAGAATCACCAATATGAGAGATTATAATAGGGGCACCACTACCAACAAAAACTCAAGAATTACTAGTATAAGGAGAGAGACAATCTAGGCCTGATGCAGAAGACGCCATATGACTGGTAGAGTGGTGGATCCCGAATCAATGTACCGATCCGAAACTCTGAAGGATGACCCTGACTGCTGTGAAATATTGGAGTTTATAGCCAAGTATGTAGAGTCGGAGCGACGAGTCTGGGCCTGCATCTGATTAAACGTCTCAGCATAATGACTGAGCTGGCCACACCAAGTGAAGTGCGGATGATCACGGCATGTGACTAGACCAGCCGCCTGAGAAGAGGATAGGGACTGCTGGCCACCGCACCGACCGCCAAATCTTCCACCACGACCGGCGCGTGAAGGCCATGCGTGGCCTCCTCTAGACAGCGCGTGATCCCACGCGCGACCGGCTGGGTGTTGTTCGTCGGTCTTGAATACGACTGGTTCGGCAGCTGGTCCTGAATATCCCTGCAAATTTTGTAAAAATGTCTCGTGGTTTTTGGCTCGAGCAAGAACATCCGCGTACAACGTTAATTAAATGGGAAGAAAAATCCTTATATTCAAAACCAAGAGCAGTGTAAAACCATACTATTTGATCAACATTCGAAACTGGATAGCCCGTAACAGATAATTGCTCAAAAATCTCTTTAAACTTGAGATTAAGTTCATGAACTGTACTAGTTTTATGAATACCATGTGTATCTGCACGAAGACAAAGAATGGTGGAGGCACTGCTATTCTGATAGATCTGCGCGAGATTATCCCAAATCTCCGTAGAGGTTGCACAATCTGGAAATTCCGCAAGAACTTCAGCGGTGAGAGAAGAAAACAACATATTGCAAACACATTGATATTCAGCTATTCATTGATCATAAGCATCTTTCGCTCTCTGATAAACAGCCTGAGGATCAGCCTTAGTGCCGGTGGAGGGAGTTGAAATAGCGGCGACAAAGGATAGAGATGAACCGGTCGGCGGTAGAGGGGAAAGAACCGGACATGGATTAGTGACATCAATGAAACCGTACAGACCTTGAGGACAAAGAACATAACCAGCTTGACGCTTCCATAGAAGATAATTTGATGAAGTTAGCCTGATTTGCATCATATGGATGAGAGTGTTGTAGGAGAGTTTATCGTCACTATAATGGGAGAAGGGAGGCCACATGAATTGCAATCGAAAAAGGGGGAGGGAGTATGGTCGCCGAATTTTTTTTGGAAGGGGGAGGAGAATTTTGTGTGTGCGGCAGCTAGGAAAAAAAGAGAAAATTTTAAGTTTTAGGATTTTTGGATCAGAAGAGACTCTGATACTCCCTGATAAGTTGGGCCATCATATTTCTAGCCCTAGCTTGGTCCATCTCAGTACCGAAACTCCAAGTCGTCTTTATCTCCGCCAGTTTTCTACTACCTTCTTTAACTTTTGTCTCCCTGGTGAGTCCAAAATCTCCAGCCTCTGTGAACTTGCGCTCAACGGATGGTTGGCACAGTAGGAGTTCCCTGTTCCAGGCCGATAAAATTATCATGGCTCTGTGAGTCTGCGCTCAATATCTGGCCGACTCGGTGGCAACTGGTCATCCGCGATCCTTGCGTTTTGTTCCACGGTTGCCCAACTCTGTTGTGGTGGCACGACGCTGCAACTCCGGGCAAGAGTTCTTGGAGGTGAATTCTTCTCCGACAACCTTCCTTGTTGAGGCTGAACATTCAAAGGATAGGGTTTGTTGGGGTGGCAGAGTAACAAAAGGAAAGCAAAGGGTTCCAATAAAGGCGACGACTATGGAACGGAGGCGGCTAAGACGTAGAAGCAGCAATTAGGGTGAGGGGATTTTGGGATCAAAATTGTTTTAAAAATTGTTTTCTTTTTTTTCTTTTTTTGAGGGGTAAAATTGACTTTTCACCGAATTCCGGGTTAAATCTATTGGAAATGATAAATTTACACATACACTAAGTATTTAAGGTTATATTTACACAAAAAAGTTAGATTTACACCGTTACACTTATCTAAATTATATAGAGTTATCTAAATTATATATTACATTTTTTTTATCCGTGTCGTTTTTTATGGGCCTAATTCAAGACTTTGATGCGAGTCTGCGACACATTATAAAATGCAAAACACGAGTCGATGTCTTATTGCGCCGGCGGAATCTTCCTTTTTCAACCTTTATCTGTACGTATATAACAAGTTGGATGGATGATTGTATTTTTTGTACACGGCCTTACTCGTAGATAATACTTGAAATCAGGAAAAGTCATTTGAAATATTTATTAAAAAAATAAAGGAATAAACGTGCTAATGTTTATTAAAAAACAAAAAATCGCCTTTTAATAGAGATGTCAAGACGACGACCACCATAAATGAATAAATTCCACGAGTTGATCAAACATTTAATAGTTATGTTCGGGACCCTCTAGATGACATGGGTGGAGCGATAATAAGGTAAAAAATGAAGGTTAGAGATGCGACATTGAATCCTTTGATTGATCAACTTCATGATGAACAATTCAAGACCAAATCGGCTAGGGTTTCGATTAATTATTCAAGTTTGTCGATTAACTGAACACGTCGTGAAGAACACTATACTCTTTTTCCCACTGAATTTTTTAATGAGATAGTGTGATCTTTGTAAAATGTTGTAAAATTATTTCAGTTTTGGTTATTGGACAGTCAGGCTTGGCCACGTGGGCTTTGAAGGGCTGAATTTCGAAAATACAGTCCATTAGAGTTTAGAATATTCAGTTTTATTCTGATTAGAATTAAATTTGGTAAGATTAGATAAGGTAATATTCTTCAAGACTACTTCTTGAAGGAGATGGCCAAATTAGGGTTTAAAATAGGTATTTTTAGTAAGATATGGTTTTAGCTTCTTAAAGCTGCCATAAGTTGATTCAGTTTCCAATTGTAATTAGGGTTCTTAGGTGAGATGTATCCCTATAAATAGAGGGGTATGGCCAAGCCATTCACCACCTTTATTCAATCAAATATTCACAATTTTTTAGGTATACTCATTGCTTGCGAGCGTCTTCATTGTTGCTTAATCCTGCAGAATAATTAAGTACAATAACCTTGTGAACTAATCATGCAGGCTAGTTATTGAGCAAGTTGAAATTAGATTACCACGAGGGATAGAGTCTGAATTTCGTGCGGCACCTATAGGGTTTGAAAAATCCCCGCTGTTGTCAAAGATTTAAAATCCGCAGTCCAGAGTCTTCGCAAGGAGATTCATATCAGTTGGTATCAGAGAAAAGCGAAAGATCCCGGTGACCGAAAATCTTCATGGGGTTTTGAGTTTCTGCATTTATTTATTTTCGAAATTTTTATCTTAAAATTATAAACTCATTCTTGTCGTATTTTAACTGTGTTTGTTTGATCTTTCATATTAGGAGGATTGAATCTAGAATCGAAGGTCGTCGAAGGGACCTAGAGTTAGAATACTTCGGTATTACTGTCCGTCTTCACCTTCTTCAATCGAGTCAGGAGGACGTCGAAGGGTTTGAGCGTTAACAAGTATTATCCACCTTCACCTCCCAGCCAGTTTCGTAGTTTTAGGTAGCATATACAATTTATGCGCTTGCAATATTTTTCTTCAACTCTTCTGAAAAATTATTGCATGCTCATAATCTTATTTGTTTTCTTTATCGTCTTTGATTCCGTGATCTTGAATTGTTCTTGAATTCTTGATCGTACCTTATTAAAAAAATTGTGTCATTTTCATATATATAGTGTCATATTCTTGATCCTTACGATCTTGAATACCTCGAAGTTCATTTGAATCAAGAGGAAGTTGTCGCAGTTTCTTACTCCAAGTTTTATGTAAGCCAGTCTTGTTCCAAAACCTTTCGAAAATAAAAAAAATGGAATCATATTTTGGAAAATTGAAATCGGAAATTACGATTTCATATCGGAAGATTTGGGGTCTTTTTGTAATTTTCAAAAGTTTGGGGGTTGTTTTGCAATTTTTGAAAATTTGGAAATTGCACTGGCCAGTATTTATTTGGGGAATAAGATTATGATTGTGAGTGTTATATAGTGTGAAAAAAAATGGATTTGGGGCTGATAAATAAATAAAATAAAAAGGAAATCTGATTTGAAGAGGAGAAGAAACAAAATCCTAATTGGAAAAGGAAAAAAGAAAAAGGGAGTTGAATTCAATTGAGAGTGGGAGATTTGATCTGAAAATTTATTTTGGGAAGCAATAAATTCCTTAATTTTCGTTCTAAATAAATATTTGGGGTTTTAATCCTAATCCTATTTGGTTTTGGAAAAGTTTCTTTAATTCTCAGAATTTTTGAGGCATATATAAAGCTATCTTGTTTTGATCATAACTTCTTCATTACAGCTCTGATTCATGCCATTCAAATTGCATTTTGTTCCTAATTATTTTTTGAATTTGTAATTCCAGATCGTTGGGCCCCATTTTAAGTTTATATATTTTTAAATTTCGAAATAAGTTCTGTTGTACTTATCTGCTGTTTTGCTTAGAATCAGCGGTAAATTGATCGATTGCCCTTACATTAGCCTTCACCTTATGATTTGTGAGTGATATACACTTGGTGAGCGACTTTACCAAGCAAAGGGAAGGGGGGTTATTTTTATTACTAACTGTTTATTTTCTTAGCAGTTTAGCGGAGATGGCAGACGAGAATCCGTTCGTCCCACCTTTTGTTGGCAATCCCAACAATTTTCCACTGACCAATGTGTCCAATATAAGTAGGCATGGTGAGCAACCACAATATCATGCTCCGTATAGTTGGGAGCGACTTTGCTTCAAACCGAATGATCCTATTGATACTGATCACATTGCTATCACGATGAATGCACTTATGAGTGAGGTGTAGAGATTGGCGAGAAATATCAAAACCATGGAACCTTCTAAAACACAATCCACGGTCATGATAGGTGATCCTCAAGGGTTTATTCACAAATTCCAAGGTTATGGTTGTTCCGATGAAGATTCAAATGAGTCAGAAAAGCGATCACTCTGAGGGTTTTCAATAAGGCATCGCCATGATCGACGTCATGATTCCCGAAGGAGAATGAAGACCAGCTCAAGTTCAGGGTCAAGTTCCGATTCTGCATGAGACATTAAGGGGTTGAAGTACGATATCTCTTGATTTGATGGTCAACATAATCCGGTGAAGTATCTTGATTGGGAGCGGCAGATTGGGAATCTGTTTGATCTCAACAACTATAGGGAGAAAGAAAAAGTTAAGGTGACACAATATTCCTTCACTCATTATGCGGCTGAATGGTGGAAAAATCTGAGAGAAAATAGACAACTTTTCGGAAAGAGATCTATCTCGAGTTGGGAGAGACTGAAATCCGAGCTTCGCCAGTATCATGTTCCACCTACCTATCTGATGGAACAACATTATATTTGGCCAACATGAAGCAAGGAAATTGCATAGTTGATGAGTATTGGCAAGATCTTGAGTTGGCCATGAGAAGGGTTGGGATGAAAGAAGACGACGCGTTCATAAAAAATCTATTCATTGAAGGATTGCATGAAAATCTTCAAACACCACTGAAGCTTCAACATCACATCTCCATGGACTATTTATTGATGAAAGCAAGGTTGGTTGAGAGCATTATGCGGCCAAGGAAGCAACAATTTGGTTTTCCCAGTCAGAAATTAGGGGTTGACTCCGGGAATCCTAGTTTTGGCTGAGGAAGAGGGGTATCAATGGGAGGCCGATGGTCAGTTCAATCCTATTAAAATCTGACCTACAATCTTACTAATAGAAGGACAACACCACAGGTTTTAAGCCAACAGTCATCTCGAAGTACAGGTAAGTCCTCTATCTCTTCATCAAATTAAGTTTTGGTTAACAATCCTACTTGTTTTCATTGTAAAGATAGGGGACATGTCCGTAGTAACTGTCCCCATACTAGAGTGTTAGCCACCATTGAGGAAGGTGATGAAGAAGATGAATACGTGGATATGCCACCTCTTAAGGAGTAAGGAGAAGAATCGGTAGATGAAGATATCATCATAAATGATCATGGTGAACAAGGTCCGGAAATGCAAGGTAACTATGTGATGTTAAGAGAATTAAACTCTCAAATAACCAAAACTCAGGTACAAAGAATGAATATATTCCATACTTGTTTCTTTGTATAAGATAAGAATTGTTTACTGATTATTGATGGAGGATCTTGTGCTAATATTGTTTCCAATCTTCTTGTTAAATCATTGTCTTTACCTTTTACTACTCATCCATCACCTTATAAACTTATTTGGTTCAATGGTAGTGGTGATATTAGAGTTAATAAACAATGCATGGTTAACTTTCATATCGGAAAATATAATGATTATATCTTATGTGTTATACCTATGGAAGCTAGTCATATTTGTTAGGGAGACCTTGGCAATTTGATCGTAAATCTATGAATAATGGTTACACTAACAAGATTATTGTGATCAAGGATAGAACAAGTTATACATTAGTTCCATTATCACCAGTGGAAGTTATCGAGGCTCAAAGGCACATGAAAATTGACAAAGAAAAGTTTACGACTGAGTCTGATACGGATGATCGGAATCCTACTCAGGGCTTAGAAACTCACGGCCAACAGGTGATTAAAAAGAACCAAAACCTAGTAATTTTAACTATAAGACAGGGACGGTCGAACCAAGTAAGTCGGGTAAGTTTTCGAATGATTCTGAGAAGTCGCGAAAGGTTTTATCTTCACATCTTAGTCTCTTGCCATCGATTTATATGATTAAACCTGAATTGCAACTTGAATCTGGAAAATCATTTTATACATATATTAGAGACATGAATCGTGCTTTTTCTAATCATTCGCATGTCTTGATTTTACATTTTAAAGAAAGTTAATTCACCAATGAAGATATACCTATGCATGTACCTCCACGGTTTGCTGAGATGTTGCAAGAATTTGAGAATGTCTTTCCGGAGACATTGCCACACGGGTTACCCCCTCTGCAAGGCATTGAGCACCAAGTTGACTTGATTTCGGGTTTGGTTATACCTAATCGACCAGCTTACAAAGCAAACCCCGAGGAGACAAAGGAACTACAACGACAAGTTGAGGATTTACTTCAAAAAGGTTATGTGCGCAAATATTTAAGTCCTTG
>JAULKM010097978.1:0-11023 GCA_032355605.1 Rubia tinctorum
AATCGGCAAGCACTCATTTTCTGCACTTTGCAGTATCCTACTGATTTAGTATACTAGCATTTGTCTTTGCCCCTCTTGATGCACCAAGACTAAACTTAGCACTTTTCTTGAAATTTCCCGGTATAGGTATAGAGTCTCTCCTAGCATTGGTGACTTCAGCGTTAGCAATGCTTGCAGCTGTTCCTTCAAAGAATCATATGGTTTCTAACTTTCCTCATTCCAGCTGAACTTTTTTGCCCTTTTAAGGATGTAGAAAAGTGGGAAACGCTTTTCGTTAGCCTTGAGATGAACTTGCTAAGTGATGCTAGGGATCCCATTAACAACTGCACTTCTTCGACTGTTCGCACTTGATGGAGGCTGAATATTGCTTATATATTTTTGGGCTTAGATTCAATTCCTTTAAAGGATACTGTATACCCCAAAAAATTTCCTACACCCACTCCAATTATGCATTTCTATGGATTGATTTTCATGCCAATCGCGCTTAGCGTATCCAGGGTCTCTTTCAAGTCCTGTGCGAACTCTATATACCTTTTTTTATTTTAATCACCATGTCTTCAACATATACTTCAACATTTCGTCCTATTTGATTGTGAAATATAGTGTCGACTACTCTCTTGTATGTTGCGCCAGCATTGTTTAGGCCAAATGGCATATTCACGTAGAAAAACACTCCAAAGCTTGTTATGAAAGCTATCTTTTCCGCATCTTATGGGTTCATTAGTATTTGGTGGTATCCTTTGTACGCATCTAAGAATGCCAGGACTTCGTATCCTGATATTTCTTCCACCAACTGGTTATTTTTTTTATAATGCATAGTAATCTTTTTGACATGCTTTGTTTAAATCAGTGAAGTCTATGCACATCCTTCATCCCGCGTTCACCTTTTTTACCTCACTGGGTTTGCTAACCACTTTGGGTAAATCACTTCCTTTAGGATACCGACATGAAGCAATGCTCTAACCTTCTATTCTATCACTTTCTGTCTATCTCTGGCAAAACTTCATTGCTTTTTCTTAACTGGTTTAATAGAATAGTTGATATTAAGAGAGAGGATAGCATTTCCTGGATTGACTCCTACCATGTTCTACACAATATGTGCGAATGTATCTTAGTGACTTCGCAGAATTTCTATCCCATTTTCTTTCACTGCGCTTGGAAGATATTTTCCAAAATGACAACTTCAGTTTCCTCTTTGAGATTCACTTGAGGTTCCACTTGCTTGAGTAAGCCATTATCTGAGATAGTTCTGACCATTTTTGTTTGTTTAGCATTTTTTCCTGCTCTCATCGCGATAACCATTCATTGCCTAGCTGTTTGCTGATTCCTTCTTATCGTTTTGATTCCTGCTGAAGTTGGAAACTTCATCACAAAGTGATATGGGGACCATATCGCTTTCGTTGTATTTATCTAGGGCTGACCGATGATGGCGTTGAATGGGCTTTGTACATCTATGATAACAAAGTCGCACATGATGGAGCAATTTTTGTCATTCTCACCTACGGTAACTTGCAGCTGTATGTTACCCAAAGGTGTCTCCGCTCGTCCGGTTAATCCTATGAGAGAGGATGTAGACTTATTCAAATCATTTCTATTGAATCCCAATTAATCAAAGAAATCAACGAATAGAATTTCTACTGCACTCCCGTTTTCTACGAATGGCCCGTGAACTGTGGCATTTCCAATCTTAGCGATAATGACCATTGGGTTATTATGAGGGGAAGCATTGGGAACCACATCTTTTTTTCTAAACGTTATTGTCTCATCGCAACAAAGTCTTTTAATAGTAGTTTCTTGTAGTGGGGGAGTATCTAGCCTTAGGCGTTGTTAGACAGGGCTTCGGTTGATCCATGGATTGATAGTAATACTTTCTCTGGGAAATCGTTCACCAAGTCCTGTTCACAATTTACCGCCACTATCATTTTATAATTCTTGCTCTGCATAATTACTACGTGGCTTCCTTTTTTTGGCTTCATTATTACGATTTCCTCGATCCTCCTTTCTGCATTGGCTCAGATAATCATTTCTCAAATTCTCCTCTATTTGCATTTTCAAGTCTCTGTAGTATTCGATGTCGTGTCCATAGTTATTGTGAAAGGCACAATAGTATTCCCAAGATCATTTCTATGGTGGTGTTATCATTGGTGCAGATTCGCGAAACAACTCCTTGTTTTCCTGCCAAATTTCCTTTCGCGACTTCGTCAAAGGATTTTCTGGAAATGGTGTCATTTACCCCTTCGATTCTTTTCCTTTGAAAGGGATATTCCCTTTTTCCCTATTTAACAAAACCACTTTGTGGATCTTCCATTATCTTTTTTTTTCATTTCGCTCGCACTCTATATTTTAGTTATTTGCTTCTTCAGTCCGCACATGATTTTCAATCATTTTACATAATTCTCTCGGGTCATCATGCATATTATTTGTGAGTTCCTTGTAAAACTCTCTTGATCGCATGCCTCTCGTGAATGAGCCTAATGATGTTTGGAATGATAGAACGTGAACCTGCAAGTTTTTGACAACAAACTTATTGTGGTAATATGCGAGGCTTTCATCGCTTTGTTGGGCAATATTTTTAAGGTCCACTATCATTTTGTTAAATTTCTACTTCTGATAAAAGCGTTCTAAAAAAAGTCTGATAACTGTGCCCAAGGCCGAATAATTACACTTGGTAAGTCATCAAACCATGTAATCGTTGTTCTAGTTAAGAAAATAGGGAAATATTTATAGACTAGTTAAATTTAGACATCGCAAAATCTCATACTGCTGTGATAGGAATGTAATAATTCCTTGGAGTCTGTTGTTCCATCATAAATTTTCACACGTAATGCTAATTTGAAATATTTTGGTATTTTCAAAATACAAAGATACGGTGCTAACGGTAACTGGTCTGTATCTTCCTTGCCACTATATCCCTTAACTCTTCTTTGTACTTAAGGCTCTCATGCCTTTGAATAACATTTTATTATTATTTCTTTTTGGGTATTTCAACTTGATAGTGGCTAGGAACTGGTTATATAAGTGCTCCTTATTTCCTTCTAAGAAAGCTGCAAGTGTTCTCCTCTTATTTTCTTGATTTGCATTGGGAGATTCTGCTTCTTATTCACCGTCATCCATATCTTCTTTTCTGTACTCCCGTTCTTTACTTGGAATGTATTCCTGATCTTTTTTGGGATGCATATTATAATTATTCCCATTTTTCTGTTCTTGTGTATGATGATTCAGGCTTCTCTCGTTCCTGGTAAAAACCATGGCTATCCTAAAGGAAATAAAGGACATAAAGAAGAAAAATTTCTTCGTTCCCCACAAACGGCGTCGATGATGTAGTATTCCCGGGCAGGGAAGATAGTTGGTGATCACCATACTATAATTGAGAACCTGCAAGAAAGGTCCCAGAATTAATTCTAGGGAAAGAGCTTTGAGGATCAAGTCAGTACCTTCCTTTGGAGAATTGGAATTTCTCAGTTACGGGTTACTGACCTGAGCCAATGTTGCTCTCCTTGTATATATAGTAGACTCCTAGAATGGCTCCACATTGCTAGGGTTTAAGATCATTGGCTGCATCGTGGTTGCTATAATCTTGGTTCATGGCTGAGTCTTTGATGTGACTCCGTCTTTCTCGGTTTGTAGCTGAGTCTTCTTGGATATGAATCTAATTTTCTCGGTTCATGGCTGAGTCTCCTTGGATATGACTTCGCCTTTCTCTGTTCATAGTTGGGCCTTAGGCTGGGCCTAAAGGCCACTTACTTCTAGTATATGGGCTGGGCATACATCAGTGTGTTTCTCAAGGAGAAGTCTTGTTCTCGATCTGGTTTTTCAAGATGTTTCCAGTTTAGGCAACATATATCGTTTTTTGGATCAAGAAGTGTTACAATTGTTGAAGATCCATGTTTGAAATAGATTATTGATGCAACAGACACTCCTCTATGCCAAGTGGTCATGATTTTCGTGGGAAGCAAGTTATATCCCCGAGGGCGATGTTACAGTTTTATTGGATCTCTACTCTGTAATAGTACAGATGGTTAGTTTAGTTAACCTGTAATTTATATATCATTTCAATAAATTAGTTATTTCTAGAGTCTAATAAGGTTTGATGTCAATTCGGCTTATTGTAATCCCCGCTGTGCATTTTTCCCAGCATCTTTGAATGATCGATTTTAAAAAAGTAATCTTTTCACGGTATTCATGAAACACATTTGACCGTTAATATATATAACTATGTACAATAACAACAAATAAATAATTAATATTCAGAAACCACTTGTTACGACTAATCTAACAATATCACATACGGTAATATTGTTACTTATATCTATTCGAATATGCTATAGAAATTTTGATAGAGAATAGTGCGAAAAATCAAGTGTACAATTTGATGTGAGATAGAGGGTGTATGATATAAATCACAATGATAACTACATAGAAGCCATGCCACAGCTAGATCAAAACTTCAGTGGTTACGTTAGAGATCCTTAAGTAACATGACTGGTCAGATGACAAGATCCAGGAAGAAATTGAGAGATACTACATTGAATGATTTGATTGATCAAGTTCATGAAGTGGAGCTAAAGCCTATTTTGAAATACTTCTGGATAAGTGTACTTCAATTTCGAATTAGGGTTTATACTTCTATTTTTGAAATTAGAGTTTGAAGGGGAACACTTTACTCTTTTTCCCACTAATTTTTTTATTGAGGTAGCGTGCTCAGGTTTTGAGGTAATCTTGAAATAGTTAATGTGTTAGAATATTAGTTCAAATATGTTTAGATTAGATAAGTTTAGATAATGTGTTACTAGGTATAATAAGATAAGATAAGATAATATTAACAAGTCCACAACAGTAACAACTACATTTTTTACTAGTTTGTGCGATTTACACCTATTAAAATGTGTACTTTGCCGATCTTATTTTTAGCCGGATCTGGTGAGCTCCTTGAGCCACACCACCATAGGTAAGTTTGGCAAGAAAAAGGTAACGAGGAAAGTAGCTGCTAAGCCAATAGTTGTAGAAGTAGTGCCAAAAGAAAAATGGGTAGCAAAGATATATGAAGGAGAAAAACATGGGTTAAAAGGGGTGTTAGCTGATGAAAAATGAGATGAAAGTTTGGGATTGAGCAGGAACAAGGAGCAAGAGGTCTCATCTGCTAAAAAAAAAGGAAAGTGGAAAAGATAGTACTCCAATCGGGATTTACACTCCACATAAGAGAAAAATGAATAACCAAGCTAGTAGCTCAGGCTTACTGGGGAAGAAACTCTCATGGGAGGAGAGAATGGTGAATAAGGAGCCAAAATAGATCTCTCTATTTGATTGAAGTACTATATTACAGTAAACAAAGAAGGAATGGAGATGTGAGAGATTACCCTAGAGGATGTGGAGGAGAGTTCAAAATAGTGGGACACTAGTTTTATTTACAGACTATTGGGTAGTAAGCCCCCCTACAAGGTGATAGAAGGTTTTCTAAATAGAATCTGGGGTAAAAGAACTTCTGAAGGTATGATAGTTAAGCAAAGGTATTTTTATGGCTAAATTGATCTCAAAACTGTGCAAGGAAGAAATTGTTGAAAATGGTCTGATTATGTTCGATGGTAAACCAGTAGTTGTAAAACCATTACAAGTGTTTGATTGTTGAATATTGTTGAAATAGGATTGGGATGGGAGGCCATTGCTGCGACTTTGTTCAGGCCGACGTCTGCCTGAATAAGACACTTGTAACCGACATCTCACTATGTGGGGTAGTCATATCTTGTGCATGGTAGCGTGGAATTATGACCCATACAATTTAGTTTTGAAAGGCCAATGTCACGCAAAATGTAATGACACCATTTTGTGCGATGTCGGTAAGGTGTTATCACTGTACCGGTGTGCGTGTCCATCGGGGAGACATTGCTTGTTCATAGGGGAGACATTGATTCTCGTACAATATCATAATATTTTATATATGATGACACAAACAATCATTTATCGCTAGTCATTGTATGTTATTTAATATTCAATAATTTATGAAACGGTTAAATGTCATACAACAATCAATTGTTTCTCAATTAATGTGGAATGGAATCACATGATAAAACCCAAAAAAACTATCAGATAAATTACAAATATTAAAATGCATAAGGTTGATATGAAATTGAAATATTATTGGTATTGAACCTCCATTGTATACGTTGTACGACATTAACACTGTCAGGGCGATTAGCAAAATGACAAGTCCATCCATCTACATGCTGAAATTCCATCGACAACTCTCTTTGTCCTATTACAACCAATCCACAATAAACAAAATTTATGTTAGAAATGAGCAGTCCCCAAATGAAATACACAAGATATAGTCATACATAGACAACATTAATCTCAACCGTAAAAAAGTAACTCATCTGCTTGAGTGTGACGTTGCATACATGGAACATTGATGTTGCACAGGCTGACGTGCAGACCGATGTTGGACATTTATAGTTTTTCTGAAGCATTTCCTCGAATGTGCAACTTTGGACGTTGTCTGTTAACATGCTACAAGGGCCGATTAACTGAGACCGACACTTTCAAAGTGTGTTCTTACAAAAATGTAATTATTTACCACAATCAGCCCTAATCTAAGCCTTTTTTCTCACTACTTACAAATGTGGAATTATATTGGCAAAACAAACATTGTACACTATAATATTTGTCTATGTATGACACAATCATCATACTTCATGAATATATTCCATCTTTGTTCCATGAAAAACAAATAACATATACAAAATCACTAATACAATTTCAAAAAGAACATGGAATGGATTGAAAACTACCTCAATTAATTTGTACCCAGAGATGCTCCATCCTCTAGTACTTGTTGATGTTTGAGAGGAGCGATTTGATTGAGCACTTGAATTATTGTAATGGTGTGAATGGAAAGAATCTTGTGAGTTGTATTTGGAGGAAGTGTTTTGGAGATGTGAATTTGGTATAGCTAGTGATTAAAATTCAAATGAAATTGGGTTGGAGGAAAATTGAAACTCAAATTTTCAGATCAAATTTTTGGTCCCCGCTAGAATTTTCAGGGTAACCAATGTTGGTAGTAGGTAGGTCAAGGTTTTGTTCCAAGCAAGGTTCTTGCGACGTCACATAAATGGGCCATATTGTGATTTCGGAAAAGTGTCGCCAAATACTCCTTGTGAAGATTTTGGGCCCTCCCATTGACCCGTTAATCTCTAAATTGAAAGAACAGGGTCATGACAATGTGAATTACATAAGGGTATCTCTAATTTTGGATTTCGATTTCTCCCACTTTCTTGGAGGGACCTAAGTGCAAAAGGTAAAAATTTATCCGGTTATGCCAAAATCAATTCTGATTGTCTTGTAAAGAAACTTTTCCATCCCTAGTCAAACTTATGATCCCCGAGAGTGATAAATAAAACTGGCTTGGTTCAACAGAGACGTCCACAAGCTCTTCTGATTAACCTTTGTAAACTTTTAAGTAATCACAAACAATTTACTCTAGACCACGTACTAGCGCTTTAAAAAAATTGATGGACGGATTTTTTTATCTTTTTATTTAATAAGAAATAAAAAATATGTAATTTCATGTGATTTTCTTTGGTGAAAATTATTGATCTCATAACTCTCATTGTAAGGGTATTAATGAAATACTAATAAAAAATGAAGGACGATCACCTCGGTTCGTGTCCCTCGTTGACAGTATGCATAATCTCCACATCAAACATTTGTCCTTATATTCGTGTGCAACATTCTAAAGCGTAGGGTACAATCAAGAAAGTTTGAGCCACAATGTAATTTCTAAAATTTATCGTCAAATACTTCCTGTAATGATTTTGGGCCTTTCCATTAACCCGTTGATGCCCAAATCGGAAAAACATGGTTTTGACAATGTGAATTACATAAGGGTATCACAAATTTCGCAATTCGACTTCACCCACTCTCTTGGAGTGACCTAAGTAAAAAAAAGTAAAAAGTTCACCGGTTGCACCAAATCAATTCCGATCGAACCGGATGTTAATAAAGTTTGTGAACATTTTTAAATTTCAATTTTTAGTTTCTAATATACTATTAACTGTTGTAAAGTGAATTTTATTTGTTTTGGTCAAACGCAGGATCATTTGTTATGCTAGTGGGCTGAAATTATTAGGCCCACATTCAGGTAAGCTGACATCGGTCATAGTTTTGTTAATTGTCAGCTAAGTCAATGGGCATGCAGTGTTGCACATGTCAAGGAAAAGTTCACTAGAGTTCAAATTGACGTAGTTCCAAAATGTCTACATGTATGGAATCTACCTTAGAATTAGTACAAACACTTACTTTCAACTTTTCCTTGAATTCTAACAGTCTCACACCCTCTCTTATCTTCTCAAAGGTATGGTTTTTCAATTCTTCCAAATCCTTCAATTTTGTATTTTTCCCTTGAAATTGTTCTATCTATGACGTGTCAATGGGTTAATTGGTAGGGTTTTAGTTTTCTAGTTCTTATGGATTAGTTATGGTGTGAACTTTCCTTATATGTCAACCTAGGTACTACGTTTTGGTGTATTTTTGGACGATATTGAGTCATTTTATGTTTTCCAAGCATATATTTTCTAGGTTTTTGTGATTTTGGCCGTAGCTGCTAGGGTTAAATGTGATATTGATGGCCTATTGTTTCACCTTTGTTTAATGGGATTGTTGTTCGATGTAGATCTTTCCAAATTATGTTATTTTTAAAGAATGAGACATCATACCTGACTCTGTTTGCCTATCAGTTTAACAAAGAGGTTATTGACTTTGCTGAAATGAGTTTAAGCTTTCTTTAAACTTTTAAATGTGAATTCGTTTGTCTGTCAGTCACCATGTTCGGTCTAAATGACTGATAAGCAACGTCGCTCATACATGTCGAGCATGCCACTGTTTTGGATCAACATGTACGTGATGCATGATTGACTTAACCAATTGTAGGCTGATGTCGTACGTCTGTGTCTTTCTTAAATATGTTTTTGATTGACGTTGTATGGAACTTTGGCCACGTCCTATCATTATAACTGATGATGTCAACGAACCAATTTCTATCAATATTTCATTCGAGTAACATGAATTTCAGGGATCATGGCTAACAATGAAGGTTCTACAAGTTGTTCTAGAATATTGGAGAACAATTTTTTGTTTAGTTAGCTACATTCATTTTATTAGGTTACTTATATTCTTATTTAATTAGTCATAATATCATTGACAAATATAGATCTTGAGCGTTTCAGAGGAGCAGTGCTCGCAGTATTACTTCGCCGATACTACTCCACATTTTAACTGTACTTTGGGCCAGCAAAACTTTAGTCACATTCCAATATTGGTAAGTCATACCTATTACACTTTTATATTAATTTTTATTTAACATTTTTTTTAGATTACTTTCATATATACTAACTGAATTTTTCTGTTTATAATTTAGTACATCCCAAGGCACATCGTTCCACTCGTACCCAAAGTCAAGACACCTGTTGTGATGAGGTGCTATGGAAGATAGTGGCACATGACCTACTCGAGGAATAGGAGAACCAGGTTCCTTTCCCTAAAGGGTTATGGCGAGTTTCTTGATGCACACGAATTGAGAATTGGGGACATGATCTTCTTCGAGTTGTTAGATGGTTATGGGCCGATAGTGTTTAAGGTCATCATTTTAGCTTTACGGCTACATCAATTGAGTGGAATAACAACAAATTTATTTGAATTTGGAACATTTTCTTAATTGAGAATATTTATTTCATTTTTAATCTACAGTTCTAAGATTTAATGGACCAATAATCATGTTATTTACAAATCTATCGGTTGTCTCAATTTTTAACCCTATCATTCAAAACTAAAATTTAAAATTATGATCATACACAAAATTAAAATAGACTTATGTGTAATGAAAAAATTATTTCAATCGTTTTCAAACAAGCAAATAATTTTATGACCACACTTATTTTTTTAACAAATTCAACCTATTGACTGACTTTTTACCTCGGCGGAGGACAATCGTTCACAACATAAAACAGGAATATTACCTCAGTGTATTTTTTTTACCATTATACAGTAGAAGTAAGACCAAGGAAATAAATGAGTGGATTGTGTTCTCTTTCATGTAAAATTTTGAGAGTTTTACTGTTTAAGATTTAAAACCAATTACAACAATCTTCCTATTCAAAACTTTGGCTGACTGTTTTGTTGCAGTTAATGATTGTCTTGTTGCATCAACTCAAAAAAATAATAATATGTTGTTGAGATATTCAAGAAATAGTAATATTATATTGTTTATACTTAGAATATGTTGAGATATTCAAGAAAGAGTAATGTTATATTTTTAATCAAACATTTGTCCTTATTTTCGGATGCAGAATTCTGAAGCATCGGGAATATTCAAGGAAGTGTGGGCCATAGTGCAATTTCCAAAAAGTGTCGTCAAATGCTCCCCCTGTGATGATTTTGGGTCCTTTCATTCCCGTTGATGCCCAAATTGGAATAACATGGTCGTGACATTGTGAAATACATAAGGATACCTCCAATTTCACATTCCGATTCTCCCACTTTCTTGAAGGGACCTAAGTGCAAAAATTAAAAAGTTGACTGGTTCTACCAAAATCGATTCCGATCAAACTGGACGTTAAAAAAGTTCATGAACATTTGTAAATTTCAATTTGTAGTTTGTAATATACTATTAGCTGTTATGAAAGTGACCTTTTTTCATTTCGGTCAAATGAGGGCTCATTTGTTATGCTAGTACGCTGAAATTGTTAGGCCCTTATTCTGATGTCGGTAATATTTTTGTCAGTTGTCGATAAGGTCAATTAATGTGTGACATCGCACATGTCAAGGCAAAATTCCCAAGGGTTCAAAACGACGTCTTTCCAAAACGTCTATATATGTGGAGCCTACCTCAGAATCAGTTCAAACATTTACTTTCAACTTTCCCTCAAATTTCAACAGTCCCCCACCCCTCATTTTTTTATTTTCAAAGATATGGTTTTCAACTATTCTAACTTCTTAATTTTTTTTAATTTTACCTGAAATAGTTCTATCTATG
>JAULKM010097989.1:0-11022 GCA_032355605.1 Rubia tinctorum
ACAAACACTAATAACTAAGTTGACTTTAATCAATCAACGGTCAACACTTACTTAACTTTCTATATATAAACACTACTAACTAAATTGACTTTAGCTAATCAACGGTCAACAATTACTTGACTTTTAATATATAAACACTAATAACTAAGTTGACTTTAACTAATCAACGATAAAACCTTAATTTAAATTATCCGTGTGTGTATATATATGTATCATTTTTTCTTAATCCAATGTATACATCAATTTTCTTAATTTCTTTCCTCACGTTTATATTAATAGTTTTATACTTTTATGGATCTTATTTAATTAACCTTTCATAATTTTTTAATCCTCTAAATTTTTATTTTTGACAATACTTGTTTTTTTAAAAATTTTTTTACTGACAAACGATTTTACTTTATTTGATTAACATTTATACCTATACATAATTAATTCATCTCTATCTAATTAAATTTTTATATGTATATTATTAGTAAACTGTGACCAAAAAAACTGGCCCAATACGAAAAACTCTAACCAACCATATAAAATGAAAAATGATGAAAATTTTGGGGGGCTGCGGCTAAAACGTCGATGGCATGAGTTCTACTTCCCCACTACAGTCTTTGCTCAATCAAACTATGGCCTCCAAATTAACTTCCAACAGGCTCCGGTTTCTCCGTGGCTACTTTCACCACCAAATTTCTCTTCCTCTGCGGCATGGGCCATCTTTTTTGCCGGCAGGGGCTTTGGAACCCCGCTTCCTCTCTTATTTGGTGCTGAGGGAAAGGAAGTCGGTCGAGCTGGTAAAAGCGAAGGAAAGGGAGGTGGAAGAAGCAGATTACAGCGGAGACAATGGAAGTGTTTCTATGGTTGCTGTAAATGCTGCCGGAGGCGAGGGCAGAGTCGTGGTTACAGAGCTTCACAAGGAAGCTATCGAGGGCAGAGTCGTGGTTTGAAGGAGTACTCCAGCTGGCCAACCTTCCCCCAGCTCTACATCGACGGCGAGTTCTTCGACGGCTGTGACATCACTGTCGGTAATCCCACCGCCTATTCACTATCCTGCTGCTTCTCTGCTCCAAACTAACCTCATTATTAAACAGAGGCGTACAAGAACGGCCAGCTGCAGGAACTCTTGGAGAACATACTGTGTTCTTAATTAACTGTTCAAAACAAGCAACTGAAGAAATAAGAATAGCCACTCTTTTGAATCTCTATTTCGTATGCTGCTGTAGTCTCTATTGCTTACAAATGCAAACCCAATTCTTCTCTAGTCTATTTCGAATGTTTTTGTATTTGGTAAATGAATCCAATTATTAGGAGTCTGCAAGTGATATGAGTTGATCAACTACATCAGGATCAACAAGTGTACTGGTGTCCCCGAGTTCATCCAACAGCCTCAATGCAATCTTCCTCAAAATTCTTCTCACGAACTTCCCACTCCTCGTATTTGGGAGCCCAGGTGCCCAGTGAAGTTTTTTCGGTGCTGCAAACGCTCCAATCTACCACATAACCACCAGTGCAATGTATGTACTTCTAGGTCGCGCTCTGTCTGATGTTCGGGATGGGTTGAAGCCAGTGCACCGCATGATATTGTAAGTCCATCTTTTTTATCTTCCTTTCTATTTTAAAACTCATAACCCCATAGTGCGTGTTCTACCCTTTAGCACTTATACATTTTGTTTTGTTATAATATATTTCCCCATTTCCCTTGAGTCTTCCCTGCCGGTTTCCATCATTAAATTTGCCAGACTTGAAACTGAATTATTACAGCTTTGATGGGGATAGGATTGGTATCCCTTACCCTAATAAGACGTGATAAAAGGATTGGTATCCCTTACCCTATTTGTAAAAATATAGGATCATTAGGATCTGTGGTATTAGAATTGAGAGGTAATGTGTATTTAGTTCTTTTTGCATATATTATATCCTATGATCCTCTATCTATGACCAAATGTGATTAGTTCTCTTTGATCATTAGGAGTACGCATGTTTCTTATATACCGGGGGAGGTAACCTGCTAAGACTACAGAGTGATTTTCCTACTGATAAATATTTTTGTTTTCATGCAATTTTTTGTTTCTCTTTTGAGTCTCCGATTCAAATGGTATTTATTCTCACTTGAGATTTGTTCCTTTTCAGGTGAGCCGAGCACCGAGCGAATGTGGCCAAAACAAAGGGAAGAACTTTGAGAGTGAGAACATAAATTACACAAGGCAGAAAAGTGATTTGATGAAAACCGAAGATTGCTTAAACTCTGCTTCTTTTTCCTTCAAAGATAAGTTCGATGCATCAACCTTCTCCCGTATCTCTTCAAGTTCTTTCTGATTTTGCTTCCAAATATTATCATTTTCTAGCCTTATTTTTATGGAGAAGGTTAGATATTTTGTTTTATATAGTTAATGATATTTGAGAGCATTGTGTTATCATGGACTTTCATCAGGTATATATCGTTGCAAGAAGATGATAAATTGAAAAGGAGTTTGGAGTTGTCACCTGCAATTGTTGGTGTGGAGGCGCAATAGAGAGGGAGGACTCCAGCATCGACAAGTTGGAAGAGGACTTCTCTCTGTAATCTGGTCAAAAGACAAAGGTATATGACCACGTAATCTGAACATAGAAAATTAGCATCATAAGCTATCTCTCTCGTTAATTATTTATTTAATTATCTAAATTTCAAATTATACGTTTATTTTGTCGCCTTTTAGATTCAAACCGGATGCATTGTATGTATTTGATAGGGTTTTGCAGCAGAACCTTATAATTTTTGTATTCTATCCTTTGACATATCTTGAATGTGATTTTTGGATTATTTATTTATCTAATTAGTATTGGAAATTGGTTGTTTTATTTGTGCTCAGTTTGGTTTAAGAACTAGATTTTGATTAGGATTTGGTAATGGAGTTCCTAATTGAGTTATTGTAAAGAGAATGACTTTTTCCCATATAGTTGAAGTACTTAAGTGACTTACATAATTGCTGCTGAGGTTTTTGAGCTTAATTATAATTATTGATCATTGCGTAGTGTTACTTAAATGACATACAAAATTGATGCTGAGGTTTGTGAGCTCAGTTATAGAAATTGAACATTGTGTAGTGTTCTCACATTTGTGTATTCCTCTATGTTTCAATCAGGTCACCTGATCTTTTCAATAATGTGGAGCTTTATATGAATGGGCATGACCGTTTCCTAGAACACATAAGTAATGACAAAAGGTGCAACAAAACTTTGTTCCAAGTTTCTTGAATGTAAAGGAAATAATGAGGAGAAATACTAAATATTTTTCCATTTTGATGCAGCCCGGTAAAAGTCTTAACTAGTGGAACGGGATCCAAGGCTTGGAAAGGTGATGTTAAGGATCAAAACATGACACATTTTCCGTCGGTTATGATAGAGTACATCTGAGCAATTCTAATGACCATAGATGTCTGAGTTAGCCTTGTGATTTGATGTGTATATGCCACATGATTTAATTGCTAGTTTAAGCTAAAGTTATGTTTACTCGCATAGATGGTTATATTTGGGATAATTATGTTTAGTCCCATAGAATATTAATTTTGTATCATACATTTAGTGGAAATGTTTTTTGATGTTTCTAGATGTGGCTATATATATGTTAGATTGTTTTACTGTTTGTAGTGAAGTATTAAAGCAACTGCGCGCAGCTGCAGTCAACACCTTATTCTACCATTTTTTATCCCAAATCGAAGTAATAGAGCACCTGCGCGCAGTTGTGGTTAACACCCAATTGCAAATCTATTTTCCCCAAATGGAACTAATAGAGCAGTTGCACGCAGCTGCGGTCAGCGCCTAATTGCAATTCCAAATCAAATATCGATGACAATTTTACCACCAGTTTTCCAAAAATCGATGAAAAAAAGGATGCCATATAAAACCGGTGCAAATTTACCACCTGTTTTTTAGACCGGTGCTAATATATGAAAATCGGTGCCAATATTTCAATTGTTTCTTCAAAACCGATGCCATTTTAGAACTGGTTTTACAAAACTGGTGCTAACCAAAAAATCGATGCTAAATCTAGCACCGGTTTTTCTAAATCCAGTGAAAATGTTTCACCGGCTACTTAGACACAAGTTTTTTGACCCCAAAAACCGGTGCTAGAACTTTCAAAAAACCGGTGCTAGAGAGTCTGTCATGTGATAGTGCTTAAAATTGCTAAGGGGCCGGCCAAACCTAACGCTAGATATTCATCAAAATCTACAATGTCTAGACAAATGGCAACAAATATCCATAAAAGTGTCTACAAATCCCCATAACGGTTAAGTGCAAAGGGTTAGACAAACCTTGTAACTGTCATGCTACCGATTGATTGAGACCTAGGGTTTGAACTCCTTGATGCTCCTCCTCTTGCCATTGATTTAAATTTGGGGGGTTGTGGTCGGATGTATTGCAATTTGATTTTGCGAAGTGATTTAATTTTTATTTCCATTAATTAAAAAGAGATTCTCCCAATTTTAAAAATATTTTAAAAATATATTCAAGAATATGAATAATTACAATTTGATATTAGAAGTTAATATCAAATTTTTATGAGTATAACCGTTGAAAGGTCTAACAAAATACCTTTTCTTATACCTTTTAACAAAAATATATCAATTAATTGAATATCAATCTTTAAAAAAAATCAGAGAGAGTCTCAGAATACTTTGAAGGTGTTGTTGGCGCTTTAAATTTTTTGTTAAGGTAGAATCCCAAATAAATGACAAAGGGTTTATTTATATAAGGATCATTAATCCTACAAAAGCAAATCAAAAATAAAATAAAAGGTCTTCATTTGAATAGAGGATCAGAGTTCAAGCTACACTTAAACTTACTATCAAAAGTCTAGATAGAAAGGCAAAACTATTACCCCTGATATTGATTTAAAGCAGTTTTAATTAGTGTTTCCGTTAAAGATGTCTCTATCCTTCGAGTTAATTTTTAAAAAATGGTTGGATTATTCTTGGCTTCACATGTTGGATCTCATTGAACCTTTTCAGTAGCTCTATCCCTTTTTACTGCAGCTGCAAGAGAAGATAAAAGTTTAAATCGATAGTATTTATTACTTATATTAACACAAAGTTTAGGAGTCTCACACTTATCAAAGTATAGTAAACATTTTGTCTTTTGATCAAGATAATTAGAATTGAGGATATATCGTACCAATTGATTGGTGTATTAAAGAAAATAGAGATAGGTAATCAGCAACCATGCATGTTTCCTTGCCTTAATAAGCGAGTAAAACTGAAATTTCTACTATCAGCATGAATTCCAGAAACAGGATTGAAAAGTTTCAAAGGAAATTTTTGGTGGAAATGCAATCATTGCTAAATCAACAATAAGATCAGCTCAAGTAGGAAGAAGATGCGGGGATATCTTGTAAGGAGGGGTTTTCAAACTACCTACACTCATTGGGTATGGCATGGGGAAGTAATTGAGGATCCCTAAAAAATGATTAAAATGGCCAACACAAAGGTAGGAGATGAATTAAATGGCAATGTTGAGTTCGATGAAATGTTTTAAGATATTTCAAGGGAGTTCAAAGGTAAACCCGAGGCTTTACAAAGCCACTTTGTGGATGGAATGCAAGGTAGATTTAGTGATTTATTATTTCCAAATTTTTATCCCCTATTATACATGTGCCTCCGTCATTGACCATAAGGAGGTCAAATTCACCACAGAGGCCATTTGACATTGAATCTCTGGACATGGATGATTTTAGGAGGAAGGCCATGTTGATTATGTCAAAGAGTTAGTGTCAACATAAATACACTTTGGCAAGGGACTTCATTTTTAGGGATAAGAGGGGTGATCGCCCATGGCTAACTTGCACTCACATTCAACCAGACAGTTGGAAGATCCACAAAAGGAGGGAATTGGAAAACAAGTAAAATGTAATTAATACCAGTTTCTTAGTATTGAAGAGTTTAGAGTATCATGTCTATAGTGATTTCATAAGTCTAACCTCATAACTTATGGTACGAGGGAAGAAAATTGAAATTTTTTGTAAGGAATAAAATTCCACACAGGTTGGGCCTTGGGGGTTATGCTATGGCGGCAATCGACCTAGTGAATCAGTGTTTTGAACAAGATGTTCAAATTTCAATTGAGGGTGGGATGATGGAAGATAAGGAAATGGCTTCTGTGAAACCAATCAATTTGGATGAAATTGAAAGGCACAATCTATTCCTCAAAGGGCAACAAAACAAGGACGGAGTTTATGTGAAAGATGAAGAAAAAAGGATTGCGGAAAAAATTGTAAGGAAATGTTTTACACAATAGTTTTTTAATATTATAAAAGTTTTTCTTAATCGTGTATTCTAATTTACCTTCTACTATATGTATGAAAAAGTGAATTTAAATCAATTACAAGGGAAATTCATTCCAAGTGATAAGCATGCCATCTTTTGTGAAGCAACCAAGAAACCCAAGCACCTGAGTCGTGCTAGGGGTGTGGGATCATTCATGACCCAACGAGAGTCATTCGGCATTGTGAAGTTGTAAATGGTGTTGAACACTCTGGAGTTCACATCCTAGAAAAAAGAACTCTTCTTCAAGACAAACGAATTAAGCAACATGACATCCTCATTCATAGGTTTATCCAACACGCCGGCCTTGTTCTTCCATACAACTTAGATGATTTTACAGTCGATTGGACCCCTCCAATCAAGGGTATCGCGTCATTCCCCCGGGGATATTGAGGTTAATTAAGAGGTTATTGTTCAAACCTGATAATGACAACAAAGCCTTACAATCTACTGATAATAAGATATATATTTATATTTCATCCCATTGTGATACTATAAATATAACAAATTTTTACATTAACATATAGTTGGGTTGGAATATCTATAAATTCCACTCTTGGTGAGCTATATATTGACCAAGGCATAGGCGGTCAAACATTGGACATGGCCAATGGAGTTCTGCATCAGATGATGAAACACCATCACTCTGTGCCTATTGCTGGGGGTCTTTGTAGGGTTTCATTGGAGGATCCATTGGTGATGGACTCCCTTTTTCCAATCGCAGACGGAGAGTACAAGAAGGTTGGTCCCTCATGGGGAATGTTTCTACTTTGGCCGCACCAACTTATTTATATCGATCCTATAACAGATCAACACTTGATAGAAACAAAGCCTACATCATATAAATCGGTGAAAACAACACCAAGACTCGTCAAACCAACACCTAAATCGGGCCCAATAACACAAATGAGGTTAGACCTCCAATTTCAAGAGCACAAGTCCTATGATACTCACCACACTTCGTGCGTGTTCTGTACAATTGTCTACAACGGCATGATCAAGGCTCAACGTACTCATTCTTGGGAAATAATTGTGTGTTCAGATGCGAACGGGAAATCATGGTGTTTTGGAGTGATTCTGAAGATCTCTGGAGATGTGAGCAAGACAATTAAAGGATCATGTCCATCTACACCCTGTGAGTTATTTATATAATTTTTAGTTAATTTCCCTATCACATTTACTTCAATACCCCATAAATAAAAATGACATTTCGTAGGTACATGTATTTCACCCATAATCAAAAGAAATGATGGATTGGGTACATGTACCCGGTGTCGATTCAAGAAATTGGTTGTACTAAAACAGAGAGGATCGACTACATTCGTAAAAGCCTAGAGTGAAAGGATAAGAAGCTTTTTATTGCTCCATACATTGAAAGGTTATACAAAGTTTGTTTGATTAAGATTCCGGCAACAAAACACTAATTTTGTTGATACATTTTCTTATACAATGACCATTGAAGACTGATTTTGATTGTCCCCGTTGACAACCGCATGTATTGGATGGATCCCCTGCACTTCCAACCGTCAGACACATTTGTCAAGATTTTGGAATTGGTATTGAAGGACAATAGTGACCCTAATCAATCTAAAGCGGAGGTGGTCGAAATCAAGGTGGACTTTGATCATTATTTTTTCCAATAACAATCCTCAATGGATATTATAATTTAACTACATGTTTCATGTTAAATTTAATCAGTACAAGAAGCAGGCGCAAACTTGGGAGTGCAGATATTAAGTCATGTTATACACGGCTGAGTGCATTGAAGAGGTCAAAGATGACTAACTTCAAATTGACAAGGTACATATACAAATATTTCTATAAAGCAGTGTTACTAACCTTTCTTGTATTTGCTAATAACTAGTTATTGACAGATTTTCTTGAAGGAATTGAAGCCCTACTCCCAAGATGATATCAAAATTGTTTGGAATAATTTGGCTCGCCATCTCATACTTAATCGGTCAGCATCTCTAGGAAATTTGGATATTGGTAAAGAAATAAATTTAGAAAAATAGTGTAGCTTAGGACTATTGTAATAGGTTCCTAGTGTTTCCTATTCCCATATATAGATTATTTCTTGGTTAGCGTTATCTATAGATTTTTGTGAACATGCAAAACACTATCATGTATTGTTATGTATTTGTTGCCGGGGGGTTTGAGGCCTTTTTTTTGCTCTGGAAAAATGAAATAAAACATGTTTTTACCAAAGGAACAAAAAATATTTCTGAGCCCGGAAATTTGTTGATTATATGACACATGGTGACGATCACTAATTCCGAGTTCAGAAACATAGCGTACGACACAATTCCGAGTTCATAAATAATTCTAAATTGGGTAAAATTTTAGCAATCATTTTATTGAATGGGAACGTAAAGTAGAAAAGAGCTCGAAAACAAGGAAGGGTTTAGGGAATAGCAGATATGCTATTTCCAAACTCGGAAATTGCTAGTTTTCATGCTCGAAAACACCATTTTTGTCTCCAGGGATGGTCGAACTTTCCAAACTCGGAAAAATGATGGCGATTATTGTTTCTTTTCAAAGGAGGTTTTTAACCGCCTTCGTTGGCTATTTTCAAGTCGGTTTTTGTAACCTCCATATATTGATGGACGATGGTAGGAAGGGCTAGAGAATGCACATTGAAAGTGCCTTCTAATGTCCTATATAACCATCTTTTAGTGAACTTTCCTCATTTTTTATTATGACACCAATTCATTACTTTCTCGGTGAATTAAACCAATTTAGAAGCATCCACATTAATTTTAAAATTAGTTCTAGATTTCAACCACTTAATTAACCAATCCAATTTTAAGTTTAGGGATCAGTCATAGGTTAAACCATTATGAATCCTCCCTATTTTACTATAAATTCTACAAATATTGAAGCAAGAAAAAGGTCTTGTTTGATTATCTGGATCGAAACTTAGGGCGGTGGATTCTGATTATGATATAGGATATTGTTTCTTGCTTCCCATAATTGCCAACATAAGAGGGATGGGGTTATTCTCATCAGGTTTATGTGTATTTTACTTTGACCTAATGTAGTCTAGTCATAAGTTAGCATATCCTAAATAGTATCAAAGTAGGGAGTTGAGAGATTCAAAATTCCATTAAAATGCATCCATAAATCAGTGGCATAATAACAGTCATTGAATAAATGTGATAGAGAATCACTACTCCCGTAACATTAACATTTAGAAGCAATACTAATCTCAGAAAAAATGATAATATCATCATAGTATAATATAGCATTAGCCAATTTCCACATGAAAATGGGTATTTTCTTTGGAAGTTTATGATGCCAAACCCGAGTAAGGATTTTGAGAGTTCTACTCTTTGTTGCTATGCTCTCATAGGCAGCCCTGAGGGAGAAATTACCATTCATAGCTCGATTCGATATCAATTTATCCTCTTTGTGGGGATATATTTTCCCAACCTGCAAGAATTTTAAAATATCGGTAGGATGAAAATGAAATGAGATCAACTAATGTTTTAGGTTTATGAAATCAGAAATGGAGATAGAGGTATCCATATTCGGATTGTGATCAAAACAGAAATCCTATTATAGGGACAAATCATGTCCAGTTTGATGGGAAGGCATTAGCTTTTCAATTACCATGAATAATCCTAGAGTTTCTTTTAGCTATCATCTTAATTATCTTCAACAATTCTCTTCCATTTTAAAGAGCTTCTCTATTTCTCACAAATTGACCAAAGGAATTGAGACCAACGTTTAATTCCTTGTCGGAAGTTCCACCAGAGTTTAAAAGAGAAAGCCTTTCTTATGCTTTAAAATTACCCAAGTTCAAGGCCATTTTGATTATTTGGAAAAACATAATTTTTTCTAGCTTCTCCACACATTTTTCTAACCCAAATCGATTTTCCCCATAAAAAGTTCAATTTCTCTATAAAACCGTTAAAACTATAGTAGGAGTCCTCAATACATACCAGATATGTTGTGAGGATAGATAACATGATTGTTTGGATCAGAATTAGTTTTTCTTCCAACCTAAATGAAAAGCATAGTATCATCTACATGGAGAGGGAATTTGATTGAAAGATCGATCCACTGGAAATACTGGAGCCAAATGTTCACCTCGACGCTGAAAGGAGGTATACGATTGAGGATATCACAGGAATGATCAATCAATTTTGGCTAAGCATGCTCGAAACATAATAAGCATGGCTAGTTCATTGTTTAGAAAGTTTATG
This sequence comes from Rubia tinctorum, assembly GCA_032355605.1. Lineage (NCBI taxonomy): Eukaryota > Viridiplantae > Streptophyta > Magnoliopsida > Gentianales > Rubiaceae > Rubia > Rubia tinctorum. The sequence continues at coordinate 10,496 of JAULKM010097989.1, forward strand.
AGAGAGAAACATGGGGAAAATAGTCTTGTATTAGAAAATCCTAAGTCAAATTCATCTTAGGGGTGGAAATCCAATCACCGAGAAGCCAAAATCTTCTTAAAAAACCAATCTTGGAAGCCAAGATCTGTGAACAATATAAAGATAAGTGAGGAATGGATTCCCGGAATTCATAATCACTAGTGGAAGAGTGGCCATTAACAATGCCATTAAATGGTGATTTCATACAAAATCACTAGAACCGTAAGCCTGAACCTTGAACATGTATTTTAGTATTGAAGTTGATGATAGACAACTCCAAAACTTTGTTAGACGGCAGTTGAAGCATAACCGCCATCTAATATAGAATGTTCAACGAAGGTTGGAATTGAACCGCCATTGAAAGTGTTGTATGATGGCTCTGGTTTTTACTTTTGTGCACTTTCAATGGCACATATTGTTGGGGAAAAAAGAAATTTCCCTCTTTGTGTGATCAAGATGAGTATCGAAAATAAAGAAAAATAGGACACCAAAAATTTGGTAACGCGGAA
>JAULKM010098020.1:0-11022 GCA_032355605.1 Rubia tinctorum
CACATAAACTTTGACCATGGGGAGATTCCCTGTTGCAACTTCCACCATATTTTAGTTGAGAAAGAATGTATTGAAGTTGTTAAGTCCCTAATACCTAGTCCATTTTCCTGAGTTGGAAAGCACATCCTCTCCCATGAGATCCAGTGTCTCCTATTTCCTTCTTCATTTTCTCCCCAGAAAAAAGTTGCTCATTAAGCTCTCTATTTTGTCTATTGTGTGTGTTGTTGGGGCTGTGACTGCCCATGTGTGTTGAGGTATGACACTTAGGACATGTTTGATTAGTGTTAGTCTTCCCCCTGCAGACAACCAGTTATTCTTCCAATTTTCCAGCTTATTTGCTACTTTATCAATTAGGCCATTAAAGTACCTATTTAGCTTTCTTCCCTTAAAGATTTGGACTCCCAGATATGAGAAATTGACTATTCCCTGCTTGATACCCATTATCCTAAGGATTTGAACCATTTTACTTACAGACAACTTCCTTGAATAGAATGAGCTTTTACTGAAGTTAACCTTTCGACCTGTTGCTCTCTGGTATATGTCCATGAATATCATTAAGTTTCTAAGTGTTTTGACAGTGCCTGAGATGAAATTTACTGTATCATCCGCAAATGATATCTGGGAAATGGTGTTATTATTAAGTGGGGTCTTAAACTGTTTCAGATTCCCCACCTCAAACTGTTTTCTCAAATTTAGAGTTAGTAACTCTCTAAGAATGTTAAACAGAAAAGGAGACAATGGATCCCATTGTTTTAGCCCTCTAGAAGGTTTAAAAAAACCCTGTGGGATTCCATTTATCAATACTGAAAACCAAGCTGCATTAAGATTATTCATGATAATCTTCACAAAGCTCCCATGAAACCCCAATTTCAGCAGTAATGAGTTTAAAGCTGCTCAAGATACCCTATCAAAAGCTTTCATCATGTCTAGTTTAACAATTAAATTAAGAGATTCATTTTTCCTATTAAGAAGTCTAATAGCCTCCTTCATCAACAGAATGTTATCAGCTATATCCCTACCTGTGATGAAGGCTGACTGTTCCTCAGAAATGAGCTGTCCCATTAATGGTTTTAACCTTTCTGCTACCACATTTGCCATTATTTTGTTTATGAAATTTGATAGACTAATGGGTCTGACGTCTGAAAATGTTGGTGGTGTCTGGGTTTTTGGGATCAAGGCTATGAAAGAGCTGGCCACTGCTCTGGGAATTGAAACACCTATCTGGTATTCCCTTACAGCTTGAAGGAGATCTGTGTGAATAGTATACCATGCCTTTCTATAGAATTGTCCAGTGAATCCATCAGGTCCCGGAGCAGCATTAGGGTCAAGATTATAAACAGCATTCCTAATCTCTTCTAAGGTTACACACCTAAGCAATTCCTGGTTCTGAAGTGAACTTATAACTGGATTAATTTCCTGAAGGAGAAAGGGTAGGTTTGTGCCTTCTGAGTCTGTGTTTTCATCAGTCATCAATTCCTTAAATAAATTAACTGCTGATTCTCCTATTTCCTTTTTACCTTGAATCCATGTTTTACTAGAGTCTTTAATTTTTAGGATTGCCAACCTTGATTTGTTTTCATTTATGGCTCTGTGAAAATAATCCGTATTAAGATCGCCATCTCTTGGCCACTTTTCCTTACTTCTTTGTTTTAAGAAAATGCTTTCCTCTAGAAGTGATCTATTCAAAAAAGCCCTAGCCTTATTTAGTTCCATTCTGTCATTAGCTGAGTGTGTTAAGTCATATTTCTCCTCTAGGGTGGCTACCATAGACTCAGAGGTTTTAATATTATCTCTAATGTTCCCAAAAACGTTTTTGTTCTAGGATTTTATTTCCTCCTTAAGTCTCCTCAATTTTAGAGCCAGCCTTAACTGCCCTTGTGCCTCTATTGGTTGAGTCCAACTATCCTCTATTAGTTTCAGAAAGTCTTTCCTATTGAACCACATTTCCTGAAACCTAAATGGTCTAGGATAGGTTGTAATATCACTCCTAATTTGAAGATAGAGAGGTGCATTGTCAGAAATTGTCCTATTTAGGACTTGAACCGAGGATTGATCAAAATTGTCTAAAAACATTTGATTTACTAATACCCAGTGTAACCTCTTTGATGTTGGTCTAACAGCTCTATGATTACTCCAAGTAAAGGGATTTCCTGAGGTGTTGATCTCAATCAAATTTAGGTCATTAATGAAATTGTTGAAGTCCCTTATTGTTTTCATTTCTGGAATACTAGACCCTGAGTATTCAGATAAGTCTCTAATAGCATTGAAGTCACCTTCTAGAATTGTTTTACCATGAAAATGAGTTAGCTTAATCCGATAATATAATTTTAACCTATCAGCTGTAGTCTGGGGGGAGTAGATTACATAGACATCAAAACAGTTGTCATTCTGCTTATCAGTAATAGTTAGCAATACAAAGTATTCATGCTCCTTAACCAGATTTACTAAAACCCTATGAGAGAAAAATATCCATATTTTTTTGATGATTTGTATTTAGGCAATATCTGAAGCACACTTTCCTCTGATATCCTATTCTGGTATCAAGTCTACCTTTAGGGTCAATAATGGCCAACATATCAATTTTGAATTTTGCAGAAAGTCTTTAAAGCCTTGTCACAGAAGTACCTATTCCTCTCACATTCCAAAACATTACATTAGGTTGAATATTAACCATTTTATTTTTTTGCTAATCTGGAACTTCTCTTTGGCAGGGTTTTGGATTCTCTCACCTCCTCCTCATAATAATTAGCATCAGTTGATATCCCCTCTTCATCCTGATCCATGTTCTGAGTTTCCTCTACCCTGTCAGTTATAGACTTTTGTTGAACACTTTGAGTCTGAATTGGGAGGACCTGCAAAATAAGTTGTTGATTATTAGTGGATGGCTTGGAAGCATTCCAGGACAAATGAGATAGGTTTAGGTTTAGAGCATCTGGTGTGTCACTGAGTCTTGAGCATAGGGTGTCATCAGTGAAGAATGCAGATGTTGTCTTCCTATAGGGAGAAGAGGGTGTTGTTCTGTAACCTCTTGGTTCTTCCTTGTGATCCTTGTCCTCCCTGTCCTCCGAGCCCTCGTGATTTCCATCTGACTATGCTGAAGTAGTTGCTAACCCTTCGAGGTTTTTCAATTTGTGCTGCCGCATTAGAAGATCCGCAGCTCCTCCACCTTTTATGGCTTCATTATCATCTTGTTGTAGAATTTAAAACCCGTTGGACACAGAAGTAGGGGAAGAGGGGGACTGGGGAATAGTGGCATCATTTTTAAAAAGTTGTTCCTCTTTCTCTTTTTCTCCATCACCTAGAGTAGGCTTTTACTATCCGAAGATACAGTTATGTGAATCTGTGGATTCCCTTGAGTAACAGAGCCAGACTGAGGTTCAGATTGTTGGGAAGTAGAGACTATATCATCTCTGAAGGTACCAGTGGATGACTGTGCCTCTATTCTTATTGGATTCATAATCTCCTTATTAGTAAGCTTGTGGGGACTTTGTTCATTTACAGGATTGTTTTCTTTAACCTCTATCCTTTTTTTGTGGAACAGGTTTATCCTTCTGATCTTGCTTATCCACTGAGGTCTAACATTTCCTTTTCTAGTATTATTAGCCATTTTAGGATCTGAGTTATCCATTTGATCCAATTGCCTACAATATTCGTCAGCATGACCCAGCTTATGACAATTTTTACAGTAATCCAGAATATCCTCGTAGACTATATTATAGGATTTTCTATGTCCTATTCAACCTAGTCTGATTTTTGAGGGCTTTGGTTTACAGACATCCATTTCAACACAAAGTCTAATTGTAGAGGCCCTGGTGAGGTTTTTAGTAGGAGTATCACAAAACAACAGTTCACCTAAAGCTTTCCCAATATGGATAAGAACTGAAGGATGGAAGAAATGTACCAGGGGGAATTCCACCGAAAGCCAGATCGAAGCGAGGGAGGATTCTTCATCGTAGTCGAACTGCTTTGTCCATTTAAGGACTCTCATGATGTGTCCTCCCAGAGACCATGTCCTTTTCAGCCAGCAACGGTGATAATCCTCCTCCAAATCGAATGTAATTCGTACATGCCGTCCGTCCATTGCAGCGATTTACGCCTCCCCTTTGAACCCTATTGTACGGCATTGTTGGCGGATGAAGTCCATCGTCGGTCTACCTCGACTGAATTTTCCGATTAGGGCTTTGGCATATGGCAACACTAGCATATCGATTTCCTCCTCCTGATAGAGAACAACCACCTCTCCCTTATAGTTGTAATGCGGATGAAGGTCTATGGAGTCGGTGGTGGGATTTGGTTGCATTAGGGTCTCGGCGAATGACGCATTTGTGTTTATGCATGGCGGAGCCGCCATGGCGCGAACTGTTTCGGCTGTGAGACCGTTATACAGTAATATGGACGTTAGAGAAGAAAAAAAAGGGGGATGTCAGATTAGAGAGAGAGGAGGAGACACTTCTAGTGGTTATATGCATACATTTTTCATTGGAGGTGGTGCTTGATTATGCAAAATGAAATTTGAATTAGTTCTTGAAAATTCAAAAATAAAAACTAGCCAGAATGATCAACGAACGAGGTAATTTTACACAATCAGTAACACACTTAATTAACAAGAACATAACACCACCATATAATCAAATATATTAAAATAGCACCAATAGCAATCGATACCATCATCACTAGCAACAATAGACACCAACACTACCACAAGTATCTTTAATCAACACGACACCAGCGGCCAACAACTATGATTAACACCAATACCACTAGCAAACACCAATGCAACAACATCGCACCTACGAATTAAACCCTAACTAAATTCAAATATGAAATTGCTTCATACTTGTCATGGGCTAATCATGGTGGCTCTTGAACGACAGTGGCATGCATGAGAGTCGCCCGGGAGGAGTTAGCGGGCAGGGGAATGTAGGGGGTCAAATTGGAGAGGATCACAATAGGCATAGGAGAAAAAACTAAGGAAAAGGGAAAGGAAAGAGAGTAAATTGGACCTGGAAAGGAAAAAAAGGAATCTCTCAAACAAAAATGGAAGAACGACGCCATGAGTAAAGGTTGATGGAGGTTGAAACAAAAAACATCATCATTCATGGCGGTTTCAAAATGAACCATCGTCAGTAGCCCGCAAGACCGATTCCAATATTGAAATTGTTGAGGGACGACGGTTCCGACTTATACATCTGCAACCAGAGCCGCGGTTGGATTGTTTTACGCTAGTGCTTACTCATTATGTGTTTGACATGGTTTATACCAAGGCAATTTTATCTATTTAGTAAACAACTAAAAAGATATTCATTTCAAATGCAAAAGTTTTTTTGGGAAAAATAAAACAAAAGTTGATCGACATTCTTTCAAATTACCCGTTTTGGATGCTCTTAATCATAACTCCACCAAATACAAACTATGTCAGCTTAATCTCTCGTTTAGACACTTAGATTGCGTTTAATGCGACTCATAAGTCACATTACTAATAGCTTGCATTTTTTTATGCATGATAAAATTCAATAGAACAACTTTCCAAATGAGGCTAATTCTTAAGAAAGGTGCATGTTATTTACAATCAATGTAATTTTTAACTTAATTATTGGGGTTATATACACATAGAACCCTTTATATTTGAGAAAGTGCAGATATATCCCTGAGATCATTTTTAGTGCAAATATAATCCTAACTAATTGATGAAAGTGCAAATATAACTTTCTGGTGAGAAATCCGGCGTTGACCATTTTTTCCAGCGTTAACTCCCCAAAAATGCCCTTGGACCAAAATCTGGATTTTGGTGGACAATTATACCCTTACCCGCCGCGGGACCAACGCCGGACCGGGTAGGGTTATATCGACACATTATGAAAACTGATAGGGTTATATCAGCACATTTCTAAAACTTATAGGGTTATATCAGCACATTCGTAAAAAGTGTAGGGTGATATCAGCACATATTATAAAAGTAAAATCCATCAACATTAAAAATCTTATGTCAAAAAACATAACAAAATAACAACCACACACAGAACACCAAAGGTCATACAATCATCAATCGAACTAAACTCAACAAAATAAACAAAATATCATCAAATTCAATCCGGCGGCGGTTCGACGGGCGGTAAGAGTATAATTGTCCACCCAAATTCAGATTTTGGTCCAAGATCATTTTTGTCCTTTTGGGGGGTCAACGCAGGAAAAACATGGACAAAGCCGAATTTCTCACCAAAAGGTTATATTTGCACTTTTATCAATTAGTTAGGGTTATATTTGCACTAAAAATATTTCAGGGTTATACCTGCACTTTCTCAAATATATAGGGTTATATTTGTATATTACCCAAATTTATATACACATAAATTTTAAAACATCAAGTGTCACATCAAAATATAACACTGATATAAAAAATTAAAACATTAGTATTAAAATTTTAAAAACTAATTCGCCCCCTTGAAACATCGAAAGATACACAAAATATAAATATAAATATTTAAAGAAAAAAAGAAATATCAATATCAATTTTTAAAAGGACTCGTTGAAAAAACAACACATCAATTAAAATGAAAGTATAAATTATAAATTAAATTTTAAGATAGTAAAATATCACTAACTTGTGTCAACATGTATAAAGTGTCCGAAAAACCATGCAAACATGAGATTTACAATAAAAGATCAAAATTGAACTTTAAAACACTGGATTTTAGTGGGGAAAAGGCTTATAAAAAACATCATAAGATTTGGTTGAAACATCAAGTATTGAAAATAAAACATCAAATCTGGTAGTAAAGACCCGTGCATTACGCGAAAATTAGGAAAAAATTGATCCACAAATTTCTTCAACCCAAATTCTTAGCCTATGAGATTCTTATAGCCCGGAATCATTAATTTCCCAATTATTTATACCCATTACCCTAAAAGGTTGTGTTTGCACCAAAGTCCCTCCTTCCACTTCCAAATTTTCTTAAATTATATTTAGAACCGCATCTCTAATTAAACTTCATAATACTGTACATTAATCTTTTGTCTCACTATTAAACGGACCCACACAAGAATTTGTTTTTCAAGCAATTCATAATGGATTTATAAAATTTTGGGATTTATATCGTCTGACAGTAGATGCATCATCTTTTATGTAAAATTGAAAAATGGTATGATTTAATATTTAGTTTTATTTTATCAGATAAAATTGTAGGCACATCACGCACCTCTCCTCTCAAAAGGTTCTTCTTCAACCTTCTTTTCCTCATCTCCTCCCATGATTATAGGGAGATGGAGGAACAATAATTATTTTATTTGATTATATTTTAATACGTATGTAATTCAATAAGTATGGATTTGTCTCTATTCATTAATATTGTTTTTCGACCTGATATATTAGATTGTTGTATTTATGATGATCACCTGATTTAATTGTTCATGTCTATGTATTTTATTTGATATGATTTTACAATCATGTGTTTCTCTAGGAGTTTGGACAACATAGATCGCGTTTTGGATCAAGTGATGGTATAGTTGTTGAAGATCTCTGTTTAGTATAGGGATATTGATGCGTGATACGCTCCTCTCATCCAAATGGTCATGATTTTTGCGGGAAGCGAGTTAATTTCCACGAGGGCGATGTTACAGTTTTATTGAATCTCTGCTCTGTAATAGTACAGATGGTTAGTCTGGTTGACATATTATTCAAATATCCTTGCAATAAATTAGTTATTGCTAGAGGCTAGTTAGGTTGGATGTCATATCCACTAACCGATTGGAATTTTTCCCATTGTTTTTTATGATTGATTTTTTTAAAAATGTTTTTATTAATTATAATGAGATTTTTATTTAAAAAAATTAAAAATAAATATATTTTAACATATAAATAATTAGAATCTAACAGTAAAAGTTATACTCCTTCTGTTTTGTTGGATTTGACACACTTTCATTTTGAATTGTTTCTATAGGTTTGACACACTTTTCTTTTTTGACAAGATTTCATCCACTCATTCTATTTTTTCTTTTTGAAACACAATTTCTTTTACCTAAATCAAAGCATATGAGGTTATGATGTCAATCCAACGAAACGGAGGTAGTGGAAATGAGATTTGCAATGGTTGGTATAAGTGTTAAACGGTTTGATATGACATGCTCAATAATGGGTTTAGTCTTGAAAATCACAATTTTGACAAGGTATGAAGTAATTATTTTAAATTTAAATGTTCAGTATTATATATTTTATAGAATAATTTTTATATTTTTAGTCAAAAGTATAATAATTTCATTGCAATAAATGAAAACAAACATCAAATAACCCTATTAATTATAAAAATAACTTTGTTTAGCAATAAGAAGTTTGAAACAAAATTTGTATAAATAAAATATATCTTTAAATATAAATTAGAATAAAGTGCCAAAATAACCCTGAATTTAGGTTGAAAGTGTCAATATAGCCATGTAAAATTAGAAAGTCTTAAAATGACCCAAACTTTATGAAATATGTGCCAATATAACCCTGGGAGGCATTGACTCTAATTGTCAATTACGGAATTGGCCGGTTATATAGTAAATGACGATTTTACCCCTAAATTTAAAAAAATTGAAAATAAAAATGTATATTGACAAATCCCATGTTCTTTGCCCCTCTCCATGTTCTTTGCCATGCTCGTCATCGGAACCTCCTTGGCCAGTCTATTGGACCATCCAACACCCCCAACACCCAACATGGGTTCCCGACCACGAACACCTCCCCCCAAAAAAACCACCTATAACCCACCCTTCTTTCCACCCATCACCAGCCTATGCCACTTCCCAAACCATCCTCGCGAAACTATACCAGACTGGCCTTTCTCACGAATTTCCCGTCCTCAGTCTCTTTTGCGATTAGTCACGATTTCCTTCTCTCGCGAACCTTGAATTCTCGGCCTCTCTCACAATGATAACCGCTCGTCGCCACCTCCACCGCATTGTTCTAGATTCTAAACCTTATGTAACAATCAGGTTCTATTGATATTTATTTGATATCATGTACTGATGAGCATTTCGTGAGAGGTGGTGGAGTTGTGGAAAAATCCATGATGGATGGCAAGAATGTGGGAGTGGCTGACTAGGAGAGGTGGTGGGAACGGGGGGGTGTTGGCTGGGCTGGAGAGTTGGCGGAGATGTGGGGGAGGCTGGGCGGAAGGGGGTGGTGGGTGGCGGGGAGCTTAGCGGTGGGAGTGGTGGATAGTGGCGGGCACCAGTAGAGGAAGGGTGATTAAATGGGGTTCTATCTAATCAAAGAAGGCACTTTAGAACAACTTACTCTAGCTCGCCTTGGATCGAAATAGATCAAAGGCACTTAAAAAACTACCTTTAATAAGGTCCAAAATTGGTTCCAAACTTGGAAACTAATTATGACCTTCCAAAAATATGATGCCAAAAACCAATCGGTTTCCTGCAACGAGGAACACCCAGATCTGAAACAACACTGTGCAGTAACATCAAAATAACAACAACATCAAAATTGACCAAAGGCATAATCCTAATCCTAGCGAACAAAGGCATAATCGACCAAAGGCATGAAACTTGATCTAAAACAACACATCTAAATCAATAGCAACATGAAAACAACAATACATAATCCTAGTGACATGAAATTCGATCTGAAACAACACAGCAAAAGAAACCCTAGCGGGGATACGGGGGAGTCGAGGAAATGGTAGCGACGACGGTGAGCTTCGACGCGCAGTTGAGGCAGCGGCGGTGAGCGGAGGAGTAACCCTATTGATAGGCGGCTTCTCCTTCTCCAACAACCCTAGTGAGTGGAGGAGGGGGTGCAGGAGGTAGGAGCGAGCAGCGCAATGACTGAAGCAGCGGAGGAGGGTGAGGCAACACAGGAATGAGACGGTTGTGGGGTGAGGTGGCGGTGAGGGGTAAGGCAGTGGTAGGGGTGGGGGGAAGAGAATTACCAACGAGATGGAGGTGAAAGAGATCTGGAGAAGGAAGGTAAATGGAGATGTGATGAGGTGAATGAATAAAACCTAAGTATATGGGTAGGGCCAATAAATGAGCCAATCAAACGCAGTTCCGCCTTTAGAACCGCGTTTAAACAAGTTATAGCGATCTTCAGTAAGGCTTCAGTTCAATCGAAAGACACAACTTGTCAATGCATGGGTTACCAAGAGTCTTATGTGATTTAAAAGGTGCATTTTCAATAATCAGAAATGGAGGGGTATTGTTGGATATTTCCAATGATTGAAAAAATGTGACTATAATTAAGGAAGCGATGTGAACATTGTTCATCACCAATATATATACCTTAAAGTTTCAAAGGGTATATGTCATGAAGAGATGTATTATTTCATATCAAACCATTAATCTATAAATAGACGAGTTGTCTTCTCCTTAAAGGATACAACTAGAATTCAACATTAGAAGAGGGAAACATGAGAAATAAGAGAAGCACTCAATATGAGATAAAACCTCACAAAGAGGAAAAGAATGATAATGCATTATTCTTAGAGAATTCTTGCTCTTCGATCCTTTGTTTATTCGGCGTTGGAGATGTAAGTGCACACTTTTGTCAACCGGTCTTCATTTTATCCTAGAGAATATTTTTTTATGAATCATATGCACACAAAAGGGAACAAATAAATCCTTAACGAAAGTGTCTCGTACACAATTTGAATGATGTCTTTATTACATTATTTTGTGTAGTTATATGTTTTGCAAGTTCATAAAAGAATTTCTCAACATCAATTCCTCTCAAGTTTGATGCAGGTGAGTAAAACCAACAACAAGTGCCAAGCAAAATGCTTTGCTTGTTGTGGGACGCGAAGCTTCTAAATATTCGACCAAAATGCTCTATATTCTTATTGCAGACTTCTGAGAGTGGTGGTAGAGTTTCTATTATAGGTCCTTGACGATGACGTGGTATGCCGAACAGATTGTAAATTTCCCGTGATTTCCTTGGTTCTATATCCACTAATTTGCACCGCTTTGACTTTGCAACTGCACTTCAAGAATTTGAGTCACGTTATTTGCCGAGAAGTGCTTTTAAATCACGTCCCC
>JAULKM010098028.1:0-26941 GCA_032355605.1 Rubia tinctorum
GACTTAATCTTTGTTGACACATATGTATTTTATATAAAAAGATATTAATTTGTATAAAAATACTTCTACGTCATAAAGAAAATGAGTTCGTCTCGAAACACGGTCTTTCCATTAGTTATGGAAAAACCAAGGTTTAAACTGCAAATTAGAAGAAATCAATATTAAAAAATTTGGATGACATTAATCGGGTCATAAATTTATAATTACTATAATAAAATTTTAATATTGCAACTAAAATCTTTTAGGATGAATATAAGAAATGTCAGGTTATAATGAATGAATAATGATTTAACTGAACTTATAAAGTTATGTCTGTTTTAAAAGGAATTAAAAAACATGCAAGGAAATATTTTCAAAGAAGAATAAATTATAACTCTATAAACTAATTAAATTACACTATATATTCGTATTATTCGAATAAATAATTGTTTTCTAACTAATTAATATTAGTCAATTTAGAAATATTTATTAGATTATTAATTAATATAATAATTGTACACTAAGGGACAAAGGGAGTATGTATAGATATAGTATTGTATATTTTAGCATACATTGCCGTCACTTTGAGTGACACTTTACCAAACTAAAATGGTTAAGTGTGGGGATGACATTTGGGCAAGAGTTGATCTTTTAGTTATATTTATGTTTGTTTAAAAAGGAATTACAAAAAATATTTAAAAAATATTCTAAAAGAAGTATAAATTACAACTCCACAAACTATTTAAATTGCACTATATATTCATATTATTCGAATAAATAATTATTTCAATTTAAAAATATTTATTATATTATTAATCAATATAATAAGAGTTCGTCTCTTGAAAGACGGTCTTTTCATAAGTTATGTAAATACTAAGGTTTAAACTGCAAATTAGAAGAAATCGGGATAAAATTTTTTGGTTGCATTAATTGAGTCATAAACCTATAGATATAACATGTTGCATAATAAATTTTTAATATTGCAACTAAAACCTTTTACCTTTTTGTAATTCTAATTCAATCACGTCTTTACATATATCTATGGAAAGATGATTTTTTCCAAAATTTTTCCATATTAATTGACGGACATGGTTAAAGATTAAGAGGGACAAAGGGAGTATGTATAAATATAGTATTATATGTAATAGCATACAATGCAATAGCTTTGAATGCCTCTTTACCAAACTACAATGGTAAATTGTGAGGACGACACTTGGTTTATAGTTGTTCTTTTAGTTGTTTTTATAGAAGATGTATAAATTATGGATATTTTAAGAGGATGATGTAGGAAGAATTAGTGATGACATTTGTCAAATTAACAATCCTTTAAAATTACATTAAGGATAATATAGTAAATTAACCATTAAAATTACCTACACATATTTTTTATCTGTACTTAAATTTTGTGTTAAACATGGCCAATTCCAAATTCTATGTCCAACGATAACGTAAAATAATTATTTATTCTAATAAGAGTCCGTCTCTTGAATGATGATCTTTTCATAAACTATGGAAAGACCAAAATTTAAACGGAAAATTAGAAGAAATGAAGATAAAGTTTTTGTGTTGCATTAATCGGGTTATTAACTTATAACTACTGCACGTTGCATAGTAAATTTTTAATATTGCAACTAAAATCTTTTACTTTTCTATTATTCTAATTAACCCTCATCTTTCCATAAGCATATGAAAAAACAGTTTTTTCTTAAAATGTTGTCTTCGAATAATATGTATATATATTGTAATTTAAATAGTTTATAGATTTATAGATTTATTCTTCTTTGAAAACATCTCCTTACATACTTTTTGTAATTCCTTTTTAAATAAACATAATTTTATAACTTCAATTAAATTATTCATGCATTATCAACTGACATTTGTTATTTTGTCACTATATATTTTTATAACGTATAAGTATTTTTATACAACTTAATATTTTTTATATAAAATATGTATGTATCGACAAAGATCAAGTTGATTTTCTTTCATTCAATGAATTATAATATTAATAAATATATTGATTTATTATAAATTTTCCAGCATGTGTAATTCTCAAATACATATGAAAAAACTAATTACTTATTTAAATTATAAATTATGTTATTTATTTAAATTTTCATTCATAATTTGTGCATTGGTACGGATATTATTTAGTATTAACTATTGTATATAAATACTTTATGTTACAAAAAATATAGTGATAAAAATTTGAAATATCTACTGATAATGAATCAATAATTATTTAATTACATTTATAAATTATGCATTTTTAAAGAGAAGTATCAAAAGTTTTCTCGGTTATAAATAGAGGTATAAAACAACATATAACATAACGATACTTTTAGTGAAATTTCATAGTGAAACATCAAAGTGAATGATGTGACATTAATGAAAAGACTAAATCACTAATTACATTCCTTAAAATGTGTAATTAAAAATGAATATATTAGTCTTTTTTCTAATGTCGCATTACTCACTTTCATATTTCACTATGAAAGTATAATTGAGAATATCATTACTCTATAAAACATACAAAATCTAAAATAAAAATATGTTAAATAACTATAAGAAAAATGAATTTGAAGTCAAGGTAAGATTTTTACACTAATACTATGGACGTTGTAATATAAATTATCATATATAAATACTTATAGAAATATAAATTTGCAACTCCATTTACTTCAATAATCTTTCTCAATTCATTTACAATGGTCATGTGTTTGGAAAAGTTTCCATGCAATTTTTATATTTCTATATTGAGGGTAGATGTGCACAAATTTAGTCATGTCTTATGAAAAAATAATTCAAAAGCAAAGAACTCTTAGAAGATAAAATGTTAAAGAGTTTTTCTTCTCAGAGCACAAATGTAAAAAAATCATATATTTTAAATAAACAAATTAAGAAAAGTATATATACTAATTGATGCATTTTTCAAATTTTTTAGAAAAGTATTGTGCATATATTTAATGAAAAGAATTTGGTATTGAGATATTTTTGTTAGTGCAAAGCTGACATGCCAATGTGACTTGGCAAACTTAGCGGATGTCACATGGCCAAAAACTTGTTGTTTTAGTTATTATTATTTATTTCTTGGTTATCAATAGAGGTATAAAACAACATATAACATAATGATACTCTTAGTGAAATTTCATAGTGAACCATCAAAGTGAAATTATGTGGTATTAATGAAAAGACTAAATCACTAATCACATTCTTTAAAATGTGTAACTAACAATGTATTTATTAGTCTTTTTTTCTAAAATCACATTACTCACTTTCACATTTCACTATGAAAGTATCATTGAGAGTATCATTACTCTAAAAAAATACAAAATCTAAATTTAAAATATGTTAATTAACTATAAGAAAAATGACTTTGACGTTAATGTTTTAACACTAATGCTATGGACGTTGTAATATAAATTATCATATAGAAATACTTATAGAAAAAATAAATTTGCAACTCCATTAAGCTCAATAGTCTTGGTCAATTCAGTTACAATGGTCATGTGTTTGGAAAAGTTGTCATGCAATTTTTATTTTCTATATTGAGGGTCGATGTCCACAAATCTAGTCATGACTTATGAAGAAAAAAAAATCCAAAATCAAAGAACTCTTGGAAGATGAAATGTTACAGAGTTTATCTTCACTAAGCACAAATGCAAACAAAGTCATATATTTAAAAAAATAAACAAAGTCATACAATTAAAAATTAACCATTTATCGGTAAGTTGACTGTTGGAAAATGGGTACATCAAATAAAAAATTAAGGAAAGGAAATATACTAATTGATCTATTTTTCAATTTTTTTAGAAAATAATTGTACATGAATTTAATTAAAATAATTTGGAAATGAGGTATTTTTGTTAGTGGAAAGTAGACATGGCAATGTGACTTGACAAAGTTAGGGGATGCCACATTGCCAAAAAACTTGTTGTTTTAGTTATTATTATTTATTTCTTGGTTATAATTAGATGTATAAAACAACATATAACATAATGATACTCTTAGTGAAATTTCATAGTGAAACATCCAAGTGAATGATGTGGCATTAATGAAAAGACTAAATCACTAATCACATTCCTTAAAATGTGTAACTAAAAATGAATATATTAGCCATTTTTCTAATGTCGCATTACTCACTTTCATATTTCACTATGAAAGTATCATTGAGAATATCATTACTCTATAAAAAATACAAAATTTAAATTTAAAATATGATTATTAACTATAAGAAAAATGATTTTGAAGTCAAGGTGAGGTTTTAACACTAATGCTATAGATGTTGTAATATAAACAATCATAGAAAAATATTTATAGAAAAATAAATTTGCAACTCCATTTACTTCAATAGTCTTGCTCAATTCAGTTACAATGGTCATATGTTTGGAAAAGTTGCCATGCAATTTTTATTTTTCTATACTGAGGGTAGATGTCTACAAATTTAGTCATGTCTTATGAAAAAAAATCCAAAAGCAAAGAACTCTTAGAAGATGAAATGTTAAAGAGTTTGTCTTCACCAAGTACAAATGTAAATAAAGTCATATATTTCAAAAAAATGTAAACAAAGTCATACAATTAAAAATTAACCATTTATCGGTAGCTTGACTGTTGGGAAATGCGTACATCAATTAAACAAATTAAGAAAAGGAAATATACTAATTGATACACTTTTTAAATATTTTAAAAAAGAATTGTGCATGTATTTAATGAAAAGAATTTGGAAATGAGGTATTTTTGTTAATGGAAAACTCACATGACAATGTGACTTGACAAAGTTAGGGGATGCCACATGGCCAAAAACTTGCTGCTTTAGTTATTATTGGTTATAAATAGAGGTACAAAACAACATATAACATAATGATACTCTTAGTGAAATTTCATAGTGAAATATCAAAGTGAATGATGTGGCATTTATGAAAAGACTAAATTACTAATCACATTCCTTAAAATGTGTAGCTAATATGAATATATTAGTCATTTTTCTAATGTCGCGTTACTCACTTTTATATTTCACTATGAAAATATCATTGAAAATATCATTACTCTATTAAAAAAAATAAAAAATCTAAATAAAAAATATGTTAATTAACTATAAGAAAAATGACTTTGAAGTTAAGGTAAAGTTTTAACACTAATGCTATGGACGGTGTACTATAAATTGTCATATAGAAATACTTATAGAAAAATAAATTTGCAACTCCATTACTTCAATAGTTTTGCTCAATTCAGTTACAATGGTCATGTGTTTGGAAAAGTTGTCATGCAATTTTTAGTTTTCTATACTGAGGGTAGATGTCCACAAATTGAGCCATGTCTTATGAAAAAAATCCAAAAGCAAAGAATTCTTAGAAGATGAAATGTTAAAGAGTTTGTGTTCACCAAACACAAATGTAAACAAAGTTATATATTCAAAAAAAATGTAAACCAAGTCATACAATTAAAAATTAACCATTTATTGGTAGGTTTACTATTGGGAAATGTATACATCAAATAAAAAAATTAAGAAAATGAAATATACTAATTGATGCATTTTTCAAAATTTTTAGAAAATAATTGTGCATGTATTTAATGAAAAGAATTTGGAAATGAGGTATTTTTGTTAGTGGAAAGCTGACATAGCAATGTGACTTGGCAAAGTTAGGGGATGCCACATGGACAAAAACTTGCTGCTTTAGTTATTATTATAGATAAAGTGATATGAACCACCATACATCTATAAATTTGAATTTGTTTTGATGTTTAACTATAATTTAGTGTATTTTTTAATGATTTTATTTTATGTTTATTTTAGTATAATTATTTTATTTGATGGTTTGGAGTTTGTATTTGATGTTATTTATTTTTAATTTGATGTGTTATTAGTTTGATGTAAATTAAAGAATCAAGGCCAAATATAATCAGCCCAATAAGAAAGCCATGTTTTCAGAAGCTCGATAACAAATCCAAAAGTTTATGTTTCAATTCTGTGATAGATTTGCATTTGATCTTTTATAATTTGCATTTGAGTTTTTACTATTTGCATTTGATCTTTTATAATTCACATGATATGTTTTTATTTTGATTTGAGTTTTAGACAACAAGCCCAAATACAATTTAGTCCAGTCAATAATCAGACCAAACAATCGGCCGGATTTTGTCCTAAATCATTAGACTGGAAAATCAAACCTAGCGGAAAAATAAACCCATCGAAAAATAGATCGGAAATTGCGCAACCAACTGGAAACGTTACAACCAACCGAAAATTACCCTGAACTCACCGTACAACGTCGCAATCCATTGGGAACTCATCGTGAAATTGCGCAATCAACAGGAACTCACCTTGAAACATTGGGAATTGCGCAACCAATCGACGACGAACTCCTAATTGACGAATTCGTCGATGACAAAACAATTTTCAGGGGAAAATATGATTAAATTATTTTAATCATACCCAGGGCAAATTTGTTCGTCTTATACATAACCCAAAGGGGACAAAAAAGTAAAGGGGACATAATCTGTTTTTAACTCGGACAAAATCATATTTAGATTTCAGGGGACAAAATAAGAACCCGGCGCAAAACGTTCGCCAATCACACCTTCACGACGACGGCGAGGAGATGAAAAAAAACCTTGCGAATCCAATAGGGTTTTCAACTCAGCCAAATTTCAAAGACGGCGAAGGCGGTACAGAAATGAGCGAGGAAACTAGGGTTTTGCTGGCCAGAAGAGACGTGACGGAGAATATTGCTATCGCGGCTGGAGAAGGAGAGAATGAGAGAAGCAAAGGAAGTTCGGTTGAAGGTGGGAGGCGGAGGTTGAGAAACAAGGTGGGGCAGAGAAGGCGAGAAGAAGGAGGAAGACGCGTTTGGTGTGATTATTTTCTTTATTTCCAGGATGACCCTCCATCTTTTCTCATTTTTTATATTCTTGCACCATAAAATAATATTTTTAAATTGACCCCCAAATTTAATTTGCCATTTACCTATTTTCACCCTAACCCCTGGTCTCACCATGAGACGGTCTCGCAAGATACGGACTCTTAATCTAACTATACACAGTCTCTAGTATCCAAGATAATAAAAGTGAAGTACACCATAAAAAATACTGGTTTTAGCTTTAGATCCCTTTATATCACTCTTGTATAACATTATATATAACACCATTACAAAAATTATGTTTCTTTTATTTAAAAAATAACATCCTACCAAATGGATGAGTAAATTCTCTAATAAATTAAGGGACGATTACAAGTTATTAGAGCAAATCCAACGACTTTACCTCGATTATTCTATAATCTGGAGAATGTTATTCTATAATAACTAAGATCGAGTTATTCTATAATCACTAATTTCACATGGAGACTTTTACCTCGATTATTTTTTTATTTTAGCCTTATCGACCTCATTTTTTAAAAATGAAGTAAAAGGTTTTTCTTACTTCGATTAAAAATTAGCCGAGGTAAATAGTAAACTTTTTTCCTTGATTCTAAGATGGCCGAGATTAAAAGTTTCCAAAATCGAAGTAAAAACTCCTACCCACGTGTGTTTAAAGGCGGTAAGTGAAGTTTGAACTGGCTTTGGTTTCGATTGGATACAATGGTAGCTTGCATAATGGGTTTGTAGCAAATTAGTAGTACTTAATTATTTAAAATAGTTGACTTGGCAGAAATGTTGCTTGCCCATTGATCTAATCGAAATCTTGAACAATATGTATGTATGATGTCACACCTATACCTACGAATTTCCATGTAATGCCTGCCTACTTAACAACTGACGCCATAACTTGGAATGATCCTCCAAAATAGTTATTCTGAATTCACATAAAGAAGATAACTAAGAGATACCTAAACAATCAACCAAACTTCTCAATCACATCACAAAAAATATCCATCCAATAGCAATCATACTAAAATAAAACATAACAAATATAACACAAAAACATGTATGTTCACATCACATATATCATCAAAAAGTACAACATCATTAATCATGGCTGAGTTGGCACAACCTTCTCCTCCTCGATATTGTCAGTGTAGTCGATCTCCTGCGTAGTCTTCCCTCCCTAATCGCCATCCCCGTCCTCTTCGGTCGAAAAAGACCCGGATCCGTCATGGCTCACAATCTCGTCAAAATCACTGTCCATGAATCCGAACCGTCCTCATCGTCGTGCCCTCCTCTTGCACAACTTGTTGCGCGTGGGGCTCGGGTGGAGTGACTTGGTCGGCTGTCGGGCCACTGGGTTTGATGCCACACTGCGTCTTCCACACCGTGAGGTCACTTTTGATCAGCTCCATGTCACGCCCATTATGGGTGCAATGTGGCCTTAATATCGCCCACGTCCCTTAGCAGATTACCTCATGTAGAGTTCTTCAGTTTTGAAAAAAAAAAAATACAACTCAATTGCATCAAGTTTGCAAAGGATGTTACAATGAGGTTGTTTCTGGTTTTTCCCGCAGCTCGGTGATAGTTTCTTCATCATGTTGATGTGAATAATGCATTTCTGTGTTGATACATTAAAGAGGAACCGTATATGGTACCACCTGCGGGATATGTTAAGGCTCTTAAAGGGATGGTTTGTAAACTTCACTAATCCTTGTATGGCTTGAAGCGGGAATCTAGACAGTGGGTTAACAAACACCTTAGGAAACTAGGATTCAGTTAGTCATACAATGATTCTTGTCCCTTCCTCAGATTCTCAGGTGCAGTGGTTCTTGTCCTTCTTGTTTATGTTGATGATATCCTCATTGCTATGAATTTTAAGCAAGCCATTCAATCTATCAAGGACTCTCCGCACACATATTTCACAATCAAGGATTTAGGGCCTACTAAGTATTTCCTTGAGATGGAAGTAGCCAGGTCTGAAACTGAGATGTACTTAACATAGAACAAGTACATCTCTGGTCTTATTTCTGATCTTCACCTTGATCAGGTTAATGTTGCCACTTCTTTACTCCCAGTCTCATGGATCAGTAATGATGAGAACTCTCCAATCATGCTGGATCCTGGCCCTTTTAGAACACCGATTGGGAGACTTTTATATCTAATATTCACAAGATCGGATATTACCTTTGCAATCTACCAGCTCAGCCAGTATGTTCATCAGCCTACTGAGTATCATTGGCATGTAGTTGTTCCCATAGTTATATACCTGAAACACCACCAATCTTTTGACCTCTTTTATCCATCCAACTCTTATCTAAGTTTACATGAATATTGTGATACTGAATGGAGAGCTTACAAAGAGACTAGAAGATCAGTGAGAGGTTTTTCAATTTTCTTGGGCCATCTTTGATATCTTGGAAGTTAAAGAAATAGTCCACTGTGTCGAAATCATTAGAAGTGTCTGAGTACAGAGTCTTGCAATGTCCTTATGATGAGACGTCAAATGCATGTATTTTCTAAGACATTTAACATTTTAAAAAAATATTTTGTATGGTAGATTTCTATATTTAGGTGAGTTTACATTACAAGGGGTTTAGGAAACCGTTTGTTGTTTTCATATCTAAATCTCTCATTTCGTATCTTACTTAAGATCTAATGGATTCAATGTCCCTACGAGCGTCCAGATCCATTTCTGTGAGGTTTTTTTGTAGATTACTCGTAGGCACATCGGACTGTGTAGAAGGCCATTTGCAATGATGGCAGTAGACTGAAGGCAACGAGCTAAAAACATGGTAGTAGATGGATGCACCGAAGAAAAAAGAGTCCAGTTCGGAAGAAATGAAGACTGGCACGGCCTGTGTATATTTACATGGCCCATGCCAAGCCAAACACTGAAGAAACTAAGTTCCTGCACAAGCCCTGTGCTTCTGCACGGCTCACGTACTCAAGTTGAAGACCAAGAAATCCATCCTACTACTCGCAAGCTTTTGTGCGGCCGCACACTCAGAAAAATAAGACAAAGACTCCAGGAGACGGTCTGAGTGCTTTTGCATGGGCCGGCGCTCAGATGACAATAATTAACTCTCCAGTCTGCGAGTTGAACAGTTTTGCACGAGCTTTGCACTTAATTTTCCACGAGGAGGACCTCCAGTCCGCGGCCCGCGTGCTTTAGCGTGAGCCATGTGGCACGGGGCCGTGCACTTTTGCCCGGCCCAAGCCAACGTGGCTACTAGGATTTCTAATCTTTTTGGGATTTTCTTAGATCCAATTCCACCTACTATATAAGTAGCTACTAGTCTAGTAGGGTTGAATAATTAATAAGAAGTCATAATTTCTAAATCTAAGAGTTGGTAGAGAGTGAAGGATGCTATCTCTCCTCTTCATTTATTTTTCCTAGTTTATGCCTATTTCATTGAATCCAGTGATTACTTTGGATTCAATTTATCTAGAGCAGTTTATTACTCGGGGAATTGTTTGTATTCGTGACTAGATGCTGACTTTGTGAGATTTTTAGATTTTCCTATCTTTATGTTCTGTGAATATCCGTGCTTGATTTATGCTTTTTTTCTAGTAAGATGTATGTCATGTATGTTTTATAATGCACCCATAGATTCATGGGTAGTATACTATTGTTCTAGGCTTGTCATGCTATCTTGGGAGTGTTGGGTTAGAGCAATTGTAGTTTCGTGAGTTCTGGGGAGGTGAGTGCATGCATATAATTCCAAGAGTACCATCCTGATTGCTGGACTCTAACTTGATTGGCTCATCTTGTAATAATTATTCATGTTAGGGATGATAGTTTCCCTAACGGGGGAAGCAGTCGGCTTACCCCGATAGAAGAGCATAATAGTCTGTAGCGACTGGGATTGTGGTGTAGCGAGTGGGGTTGTGTCAACCCTAGAGTCATCACGAGATGTCAAATCTTTTGCCTCTCTAGGCTTAGGAATTGGTGTCCATAGTGAAGTTGATGGGGTGTATTGTCATCACTCTCATATCTAATGGTTGCTACCTATGCAAGGCCTTGTTCCTTTAAGCGGGGGTGTATTAGCATTGTGAGTGATATTTACGAGGAAGTAATTGTGGTATCAAAATGATGGTCGGAGCGCATTCCCTAATTACGGAGGCGGTGCGGTAGCTACATAAAGTGGAGATGAACTTTTGTGTGACAGACATTGGGAATTCTAAGTCATCTCCACACTATGTGACATGGACATGAGTTAGGTTTATATGTCTTACATGTGATAGAACTAGGATCAAAGTCATTCATCGGTCATGTTATGCAAATATCCCAAGGCTAGTTTATTATAGTTTAATCTCTCTTATTTGCATGATCATTAGTTGTTAGACAAACCCCCCCCCCCAATCTTATGTTTACCGCACTAGTTATTGCCGACACACAATCAGAGTGATTCCCGATTGTGGGATGTGTATAGTTAACTTTCAAATTATAGTATCTTTGTAGATGAATTCGGACTTTCCACTAGCTACTCTATTGTGGTTAGTAGTGAGCATGGGAGCAACATTATAAATTTCTATCTTTGATCTGAGCACTCCACAGCTTAATTAAGCTCTCCCACATGGAAGGTTTTTTAACGACCCCGCAGAGTGCCATTCAAATTTTGGCGCCACTTCCAAGGATACTAGTTTTAATTTTATTGTTAACTTGAATGACTTGGTAGTAGTAGCTTGTGTTTTTATTTTGTAGTTTTAGTTGGTTATTGTGTTGAGTTTTGCAATACTTGTTTTTGTCATTCTTAATTGGTTTTGATAGTGTTCTTTGTTGGACCGGTAGTTTTTTGCTTCTTGTTTATGGTACACACATGTACCACGAACCTAGGAGCTCTACAATACCTACCAAAAAATGCAGGTGGCCGAAGAACGAAGAGAAGGAGAGCTGGAGAATAAGTTTCGCAGAGACCGACAATTGGTTTAGAGGTAGATAGAGAGACTTTGGTGGAAGGATAACAGAACGCTAAGGGAGTTGATGGCTCCTAATTTGGAGAATCAACCCCTCTGCATAGTCTTCCCACCTCTTCCGCAGAATGTTACATGTGAGCTCAAGAGTGGAATGATTCAATGTCTTCCTACATTCCATAGGATGGATGACAAGGACCCAAACAAGCACTTATCGGAGTTTCATTTGGTATGTACAAACATGAAACCACTAGGAGTCTCGGAGGAAGACTAAAACTTACTGTACTTTTCATTCTCACTTCGAGACGCGGTAAAGGGCTGGTTATACTACCTACCGCCGGGGCGTATCACTTCATAAATGGATATGAAGCGCCGATTCTTAGAGAATTATTTTCCTGCTTCAAAGTCAGCCGGATTGAAGAAAAGGTTTTCAAACATCTTGCAGCTCCCAAATGAATCCCTTTATGACTATTGGGAATGACTCAAGCGATTGTTGGCAAGCTGCCCGTATCATCCTTTCAAGGAGGGAGATCTCGTGTACTTTGAGGGCTTGTGTCATAAGGACATGCAAATGGTGAATGCCTCTTACAATGGATTGATAGTGAACAAGAGCCCCAAAGATGCGATGGTCATTTTTGAGGAGATGGAGAATGGAACGCTCCAATTCGAGACCCAGTCAAGAGTGAAGACATTGAAAGAAATCACTTACTCTACTAATCTGGAAGAGAAAGTCCAAGCTCTTGCATCGATGATAATGGAGTTCATGAAAGGGGGGACTCACCCAGTGAAGGTTTGCAGGATTGTAGTTTGGGTCATACGACCGACATGTGCCCACATGTAGTGGATGAATTTGAGGAAGTGAATGCTTTGGAAAACAACAGAGGGAATGGAAATAATTGTATGGGGTAGCAGAAAGGTTTCTGAGGGAACCAAGGGGCAATCGCCAATACCCGTATGCTAACTCTTCAATCTCCGTTATCGAGACCACCAAAAATTCCATTGGTGCAATGACAACCAAGGGTACAATTGAGGAAGAGTTTCACCTCAACATTACCTAAGGGGTGAAGGGTCTTCCAACACCAAGGCGAAGGAAGTCAACCTACGCCGCCATTCCCGAGTGCTTTGAGGGGAAAGGCAAATGTGACATCCAACGAGGAACAAATTCATCAAGTCTTCAAAAGGGTTGAGATTAGTATTCCAATATTAAATGTAATTGAGAAAATTCCATCATATGCTACGTTTTTAAAGAATGCATGTTTTAGGAAGAGGCCTAAGCCGATTAAAAAGGTAGGAAAATTGAAAATAAGGAGAATTGCCACACTAGCTCATAGAAACCTTCCTAAGAAATGTGATGATCCCAACATGTTCTCTATTCTTATCTATTTAGGTGGTAAGCTAATTAAGGATGTTATGAGTGATCTTGAAGTCTCTGTTAATGTTATCCCTTGTAGCTTGTATGAAACCCTTGATTTGGGAGAGCTTAGGGAGACTAGGGTGATAGTTCAATTTGTCGATCATTCCCAAGCTAGTCCTAGGGGGTTAGTACGGATACGATGGTTAGAGTTGGTAATCAGATTTTTTGGAGGACTTCTATGTTCTCAATATGTTGCACGATGGAGTTGCACCCCAAATTTTATTCCAATTTTATTGGGGAGATCATTTTTGATAACATTGAGCACCAAAATAAATGTCCACCTAGAAATCTTGACCTGAGAGGATGACATAGAAAAGGTTGGTTTTGATATTTATAAATCCAATCATGGATCCTCTAATTATTTTCTTTCATGCAACGTTATAAGCTTTTGTGATGAATTTGATCAATGTGATGAATCTTGCATGAGTAGTGATTGTTGCTACCTAACATTGAGACCTTACAGGTTATTACCTCCTTGAATGATAATGTTGATGATTCTATTATTGATATGCACGATGTCGGTGTGCCATGTGCTATCAATAACTTTTGTTTTCCAAATGTAAGCACTAACGTGTAATGGGGGAAGGAAGCGGGTTAAAGAGTTTAAGTCTTCTAAACCTATTCCTATGCCTAAAGTCAACCAGAAAATGTCGACAATTGTGAGGGACGAGCTTGTATGGTATGTGGATTCAAAGGTAAGAGGTAAGCCTCGTGTTATGTAGAGACCCGTCTATAGGACGTGGTTGTGGGTGAAATTGCGGATGGTGATTCCAAGGACTCACCGATATGTGTGCTTTAATCTTTGAAAATGTATGAAAAATAAGTCGCAAGGACAAAAATAAAGAAACGGCGCTTTTATGATTTTTGAGTAGGTTTTGAATTTGTTCTCATGATTTTTGGAATGTTTGTCAATTTTGTGGTGTTTTAGGGAATTGTGGTCATCAAAATATTGAGATAGGATATTATTGTGCTTATTTTTGTGTTTTTGGGTGCAGCACAATTTTGCGACGAATGGTGCCCAGGGCACGGGTTGTGCCAAGCCTCGTGTTGTGTGTCTGGCACTAGGCATTCAAACGGCATGGGCCGAGCCACATGAATGCCACCCGTTCCTCCAAAAATATACCAACCAGCGGGCACAAGGCTTCTATGTAAGCCTCGTTCTCTTTAGCGTAACCATTCCCATTTTGCAACTTTATCCTACCTGCACACAAAATCGCCGTTATCTCCCCCGTTTCTTGCCCAAAGTTGACGAATTTTTTCCCAAAATGATCCTATCTGAATTCCACACAAAACCACCTTAAATCCAATCCAAAAATAGCAAAAAATTGACCAAATTTGAGGAAAATTAGTTCATCCCTTCCGAGTTCTTTCTACTAAGAACTCAAAAATTCATCCATTTCAAGTGTCGGGGATTTTGGTGTTTTTATCTAGAGGATTTTCACACTCTTCACAGGTCTCAAATCACAATAAAATCAACCTTCGATCTCTAATGAGGTATATGGCCGAATCTCTCTCTTAGGATTTGGAAATTTTTTGTTGTTGCTTGTTGACTTGCATGCTAGAATATTGGATTTAGGGATTGTAGTT
This sequence comes from Rubia tinctorum, assembly GCA_032355605.1. Lineage (NCBI taxonomy): Eukaryota > Viridiplantae > Streptophyta > Magnoliopsida > Gentianales > Rubiaceae > Rubia > Rubia tinctorum. Next base: position 14,758 of record JAULKM010098028.1, read on the forward strand.
GAACTGTGGGATTGAATTACTTTTGGGAGCCTAGTTGGTTGGTTTTTGGGGTAGATTGGACTGTGATTTTATTGTTGGACCATGTCGTACTACTTTTTCTATCTGTTGAAATGCGTAGAAATAGAGTTGGCTCGAGTGTTTCCTTTATGGGATTGCAGACACTCAATGCAGACCACCAGGAGCGATGGGAGCATCTTGTGGGATGCTCCATCATGAAGACTAGGTTTGTGGACAAGAGGGTCCTTAAGAACCTCAAAATCTACAGACCAGTCAAGGTCCTGCTGACGAGGATTTGTCTGGAGAGCTTTGGAAAAAGTATGCCCCACGTACACTAGGTATAATCTGGAGTTCCTTGCCACTTTCAGGCAATAGACCAATAGGCAGAGCGACATGGTGGAGACATTCCATCTGGGGGATGAGGCCTGCTCTATGACCTACCAAGAGATTGCTGCGTGTTTTAGGTGGAAGCACAAAGACGAGGTGCCTAATAGCACCGTGGATATCTCAGGGTTTGTGTTGGGACCGTTCTGGTTTTTCACCACCTAACTACCGCGGGTGAAGACGTGTAAGAACAGTGATATAGTGCATCAGATATTGAGGTTGTAGCGAGGTTTCTCACCACCGTGGTACTTGGTCATGGAGAGGCTACCACTTTGACCAGCGATGACTGTCTGATATTGTGGTCGATCTGCACGGGGCACGTCTGCTCTGATCACGGGGGTACTTCATCACCCAGTTTTTTCGATTGTCCATAAGGAATGGAGGAAAGATAACTTTTAGGGGAATACTATCGTTTATATTGGCTCATTCTGGCCTCTCGGTGGACGATGGAATGAGGGCGCACCCCAATGCTGCATACACCCTCACTCTAGATACCTTGGTGGAGGTAGAAATAATTCAATACAGTTCTACTGGCGCTATTAAGGCACTAAATTCATGAGTCTTCCCTAGGCTAAGAGGACCAGAATCAAACCATCATTCAATCTTCAACACCTTTTCATAGATCATGACCAGGGTATTTGAGCCACTGTGGAGTAAGACAAGGAGTAGGAAGAGGAGGATGGTGATGAGAGAGTTCCCATGATAAGGACCAGTTCCACCCACAGCCAGCGTAGCCACCCCTAGTTGATCACTAGCTCGTGCAGCCACCATTCCATTCACGACATATTCACATAGAGGAGTTGTCTTACCATTCTCAGGGCCAAAGTTCTAGGGGTTCGCGGGAGACATAGCTGGACAGTCACAGCATCTCCCTTCACACTGATTTATTTGGAGATCCGAGCAGACATAGCAGCCGTGGGCCTCCGAATTTCGAGCTGTCGAGATACATCATCTATATCCCTTTTGAGCATGAGCATCACCCTTGGAAGCATCCGCAGTATAGCCCATTCTGGAAGCATGGTTCGTAGGGGTTCAGAGAGACGACTTCATCATATGACCTGTGGGGCCAACCACTACAGCTTGAGCCTGGGTGGATGCAGTCTTGGGGAGATTATATTTTTGAAACCCAAAAGGATGTGAGCTACCTCGCTGACAGGTTTGATGATCACGAGGTGGATATTGCTTATAGTTTTGATATGGTAGATGAGAAAATGAATTACTGGATGAGAGCTGCGAGTATGGAGATGATCGCCCTCATCAGGATCCACACAAGCAAGGGCGTAAAACCAGGTGTGGTAGACGGCATTAATGAGGTTGAGTGATTCCAACCTTTCTCCTAACTTGTTCACATGCATTGAGGACAATTAATCAACTAAGTGTGTGTATCGAAAGGGGGGGGGGTGGGTTGGAACATTCCATTGGGTGGCATCTCTCTAGCTTTCATCTTTCACTCTTGTCTTGTTCATCTTGTTTGATGACGACTACTTTCCCTATTTTTTCCTCATACTTCTTTTTTGAAAAACTTGTTTTGTTTCTTTCTTTTTGAAACTATTTTATAAGTGTGAGGGAACCTTTTTGTGGTAGTTTTGGGATGTTGAAACCTCTGGTGGTGTTTGTCATCTTTCTTTATTATCCATTTAATATGAAGCCTACTTTGGGTATTTTGTGCTAAACAAAAAATTGTAAAATAAAAAATGAAAAAATATACCCGGCTAAGTAAAAAACCCGAAAGGAAGACTTAGACAACAATGGGAAAAACCCATATAGGTTGAAAAACCCATGCAAAAGTGAGAGTCCAAATGGTGTGGAAAAAATGCGAGCTATGAAAAATAAAAAAAATGTGAGAAGCTATGATGAAAATTTGAAAGGACTCCTAGGAAAAATGAGAGAAAATGAGAGATTGAAACTGATTCTATGTTTCTCTTGACTTATCTTTTGGTAGATTCTTTGGTATAGTAAGCTAGCTTCACACATTCACACGATTGAACGTCGCTTTTGAATGGCATGTTAGTTATTTAGATTGCTTTAGTTTTCTTTGGGATAAGAGAGTGTGAGAGATTCTTATGTCTTGGGGGCTAGGGTAGTCTAGGAATAAAATTTTAGGTGTTTTGGGGAAAATCTTTGCATACTATTGTACGCTTAGATATTTGCTTGTTCTTGTTTACACAAGGATGAGTAAAGGTTTAAGTGTGGGGGATCTGATGATACGTCAAATGCATGTATTTCCTAATACATTTAACATATCTTATATTTTGTACGGTAGATTGCTAGATTTAGGTGAGTTTATATTACCAGGGGTTTTCATGATCGTTTGTGGTTTTCATATCCAACCCCCTCATTTTGTAGCTTACTTTAGAAATAATGAATTCTATGTCCCTACAAGCGTCTAGAATCATTTTTATGAGGTTTTTATATGTGCATTACTCGTAGGCACTTCAGACTGTGTTGAAGGCCATTCGTAAGAATTGTGTTAAATAGAAGAAGATAATTCACAAGGATGGTAGTAGACTGAAGGTCATGAGCTAAAAATGTGGTTGTAGATGGATGCCTGGAAGAAAAAGGAGTCAAGACCGGAAAAACAGTCACTGGAACGGTCCGTGTACATTTACGCTGCTCGTGCTAAGCCAAACACTGAGAAGACTAAGTCTCTATGTGGACCGTATGCTTCTGCACGGTCCGCGAGCTCAGAAGCTGAAAGCCAAGGACTCTATTCTACTGCCCGCAACCTTTGGCGTGGCCAAGAACTCAGAAGAAGATGATGAAGACTCTAAATGGTGGCCCGCGTACTTTTGCACGAGCCAAGCGCTTAGACAACAAGAATCAACACTCCAGTCCACGGTCTGTGCGGGCCGTGCCCTCATTTTTCCTGCAAGGAAGACCTCCATTCCACAGCCTGTGCACTTTTGAGCGGGTCGTGTGGAGAGCTATGTGCTTTTACGCAGCTCGTGCCGACGTGGCTACTAGGTTTTCTACTCTTTTTAGGATTTTCTAAGGCCCATTTCCACCTACTATATAAGTATCCACTAGTTTACTAGGGTTGAGTAAGTAGTAAGAAGTCATAATATCTAGATCTAAGAGTAGTTAGAGATAGCAAGAGGCTATCTCCTTTCTTCATTTATTTTTTCCTAGTTTATACATATGGTATTGAATCCAATAATTGCTTTGGATTCAATGTCTCTAGAATAGTTTATTACTTGGGGAATTATATGTATTCATCGCTAGATATTTACTTTGTGATATTCTTATATTTCCCTATCTTTATGTTCTATGAATATCCATGCTTGATTTATGCTTTATATTCTTGTAAGATGCATGCCATGTATGTTCTATTATGCATCCATAGATTCATGTGTAGTATACCATCATGCTAGGCTTGTCATGCTATCTTAGGAGTGTTGGGTTAGAGTTATTATAGGTTCATGAGTACCAAGGAGATGATTGCATGCATGTTATCTCAAGAGTACCATCCCGATCGTTAGACTCTAACTTGATTGGCTCGTTGTGTAATAATTATTCATGTTAGGGATGATAGTTTCCCTAATGAGGGGAAACCCTCGGCTTACCCCAATAGATGAGCATAATAGTCAGTAGCGACCAGGGTCGTGTCAACCCTAGAGTTATCATGAGATGCTAACTCTTTTGCCTTTCTAGGCCTAGGGATTGATGTTCATAGTGGAGTGTATGAGACGTATTGTCCTTGCTCTCATATCTAACGATTGCTACCTACGCAAGGCCTTGTTCCTTTAAGCGGGGGCGCATTATCATTGAGACCAATATTGATGGGGAAGGAAATGTTGTATCGAAAAGGCGATCGAAGCACCTTCCCTAATTACGGAGGTGGTGCTATAGCTTCATAAAGTGGAGACGAACCTTTGTGTGACGGACATTGGAAATTATCAACTATCTCTACACTATGTGACATAGGCATGAGATAGGCTTATATGTCTTACATGTGATAGAATCTAGGATCAAATTCATTCATCGGTCATGCTATGCAAATATCTCCAAGGCTAGTTTGTTATAGTTTAATATCTCTTGTTTGCGTGATCATTAGGTTTTAGACAAAAAAAACCCCTAATCGTATGTTAACCGCACTAGTTATTCCCGACACACAATTAGAGTGACGCCCGATTGTGGGTTGTGTATAGTTAACATTCAAATTCAGGTATCTCTATGGACGACTCCGGACTTTCCACTAGCTACTCTATAGTGGTTAGTAGTGACCACGGGAGCAACTCTATATATTTCTATCTTTGATCTGAGCCCTCCGCCAATTAATTAAGCTCTCCCAACAAGGAAGGTTTTGTAACGACCCCACTGAGTGTCGATCACCTTATGTGAACTAAAATGGCTCAGCTATCTACTTACAGATTTCAAGCTTTCTTTGAGGCTTCCAATCCCAGATCATGGTGATAATACTGCAACCATTCAAATGACAGAAAATCCTACATTTCATGAATGAACTAAGCAGGGGCAGAGCAAGAAAATTTATGTGGCATGGAAAAATACGATGATACTTTAGACTTGAAATTAACATGATAAACAATAATTATCCACTTAATTAATTTATTTTTTTGCAAAACAATCCTTATTTTGATGGGGATGAAGGGTAATATTTTAAAAATTGGTAGCCTTAGAAAATTTATGACGGGGCTGGAAGGTAATTTTCAAAAATTAATACTCCTTGAGAAAATATTGGCGGCGCCCCACGAACTAAGAATATTAAGATTAATTGTCATTTTGTCCAAGAAGTATACAAGGATGGTTTTATTGTTGGTAAAAATTTATGTAGCATTGTAAGAAATAGAATGTATGGTTACTTGTCTTATAAAAATGGTTTTGAAAAAAAATAGTACGGAAAAAAAATTATTGGTTTGCCAAAGAGAATTTCAAAGCGAATGGTTTTAGATATCAGAACTGTGAGCGTGATAAATCACTGCATTTGAACAAAATTCTCCCAACCCGTAATGCATGGTTCAACATGGACGTTCGTTCACCAAGGTACCACAAGACCTCCGTTTAACTAGTGTAATAAAATAGCTGAGGAGGAACTCAAATTATGCTCGGAACTCATAAAATAAGTTCAAAAGAGAAGAGAAGATATGAAGTGTGTGCTACAAACTGCTTCTCACTAGCCTTTTTAGAGGCACTCGAGCCAACAATCCGAGGCAATAAATATAGGAAACATGCAAGTAGTTGCAGCGAAGAATCGTAATCACTTCAACGCAGAGATCGAAACAGTTCGCAACAACATGATAGACTTTACCGAGCCAAAAAGCCATGTGGAATTTTACAAAGTCAAAATTTGGAGTTTAAATGTATCAATTCAAACAAGTATCATCGTGGTTTTACCGAGTAAGTTTTATAAGGAGAAAAAAAATAAGGATTAAGTTTAAGACCAAGTTTGATCATGTTGAGAAGTCTCATAATGCAGAACTGTCAAACTGTCTGGGACTAAAAAATTTAATATGGGCTCAAGACGACCCGACCTTGCCCTCTCACTCACCTCACCAGCCTCGTCACGTCCGTATGGGCAGTGTGGTCGGTCGGCGACATGCGCGCGATGAGTCTTGTCCATCTTGCTAACTCAAAGTGATAGTGAAACATTTCCCCATATAAGCAAGAAATCCCTCACTTAAACTTTCCATGTGGGACAATGAGTAAAAGATAAGTTTTTTTCCCTTAAAAGTTGATTTTGGGCTGAAAGGCCCATTTGCAATACTAACAATCCCCCACTAATGCAAAAGGGCAAAAAGGTAATTTTTTGAGCATGTGAAAGTTTAACACTTAAGCATTAGTATCTTGCGATTGAACTAATGCATAGTGAATTGGGATGATCGACTTGTTTTTGGAGTGAACATATCTGGAGCTTCTAAACTAGTTGATCATTCCAAGAACACGTGTCATACTTAAATAAAATGATTTCCTTGATAATCAACAACTTATAGTGGCAATAGTTTCCTTAGGAAAACTCATGAGTGCTCTAGAAAGACAGCCCTTAAAAGTCTTTCATAAAAGGAAGGCCAATCCTTTATGCTCAAGTATATCCTTCCATCAAATCTTATTAGACCACCTAATCAAGGCTATGGAAATATTAAGAACGATTCATCGTTCAACCTCACATAATTTTTGGTGAATCGCACATGTCCGTCGAAAATTAGAAATATATTGGAATCATTAAGAGCTTCAAGCTCATCCTCTTAATGTACACATATCATAGGAATGGGTAGGTTTGTACGTTTGTGAGTCTTTTCTTGGTTTTGTTTGACTTCAAGTCGTTTGAGAAGCAACAAAAGTATCTACCGATAATTCTTCACCTAGCAAGGTTTCAACCCCATTTCCCTCAATGAATCTTGGACGGTCTTTCTACTTAGTCCTTTAGTAAATGGATCAGCTAAATTTCTTTCTGATCTTACAAATTGTAGAGTCAGTACTCCAGTCTCGACCATATTTATCACACATTCATGCCCAATTTGTATAGGTCTTTTCTTACCATTGTATGCTTCATTTTTGGGCAACACCTAATGCTTCCTGAGAGTCACATAAATGTGATACACGTGGAGTGGGTTTTCCCCACAATGGAATATCTGTCAGCAATTACCTAAGCCACTCATTTTCTTGCGCTTCCAAGTCAAGAGCTATAAATTCAAACTCCATAGTAGACCGAGCTATACAAGTCTGTTTCAAAGACTTCCACGAGATTGCAGCTCCTCCTAAGGTAAAAACATAAACGTTGGGGGAACTTACTTTATCGTTATAGGTTACCCAGTTCGCATCACAATATCCTTCTAAAACAGCGGGGTATTCTACAACTGCAGTCCTAAGTCCATTGTGACTCTTAGGTATTTTAGTAAACGTCTAAGGGCAACTCAATGTTCCCCACTGGGATTTTGAGTGTACCTACTAAGTCTACTCACTCCATAGGCAATATCAGGTCTAGTTTAGTTCATTAAAAATATTAAACTACACTACAAGATATAGCAACTATTACCTCGGTTCTACAGGGGATTTTTACCTCGGTTTTCAGCCATGAAAAAACTGAGATAAATGTAGCTTAAGTAAAAGGTGTATTTTTTTACCTATGGTCATAACCGAGGTAAAAAGAACCTTTTACCTCGGTTTTTAATAGACGTCAGTAGGTTTCGTGACCGACATCGGTCAATAGCAGTCGACCGATAATGGTAGATCATACCTGCAACATCGCTTAACTTGACGTTGGCATATACATGAAAGTAACGTCGATTATAGCATGAAGGCATATGATGGGTTCATAAAAGTTGTGACATCGTCCTAGTCGACGTAGTTCCAATGAAAAGTGACGTTGCAAATCATGAAGAGTCACATCGTGTGCTAACATGGAACGGTGAGTAATATGACGTTATTTTATGAGGCCAACGTTGCAAAAAAAACCCGCTAATGCGATTTCGGTCTAGCATCGTTTTGGCTGTGAAATTGTGCGTCACGGATGAATTGGTTAGGCATCGTTCCTCGTACAGATTTATAATATTTAATATTTTATGACACAACAAATTGTTGATTGATAGTAATCACATTTTATTTACAAAAAATGACATTACCAATATATTAAAATACAAAAGATTTCTGTGAATAACTGTCATTATCCTATTACAGTTGTTACTCACGTAACAATAGATGTACACATATTAAAGCCGAGAGCATATGACATAAATCTTAACATGGAATGCAAGAAAGTGACTTCGCAAGGTGAAATGACCGAAGTTGCAGTTTTCGAATAACGAGCGGCGTTGGATATTCATATGTGTTCCAGTCAGTTCCTGCTGAATGCGACTTCGGTAACCATTTGGTCATATCTCATACTTGATGATGCATTGATCGACGTCGAACATTCAACCTATCTTCGTACTAAAATTTAATTATTTTCCACAATCAACCCTAATATCAGCCTTTTTCTCACTCCTTAAAAACATGACATGATATTGGGAACACAAGTAATATACATTGTATAACATGTAACGTAGTCAATATACTTAAGGAAAATATTCAATCGTTGTTCAATGGGCAAAAAAACATGTAGATCAAAGGTATGATCATAAAATTACTAAATGAACATGGAATGGAAGGAAAACTACCTCAAATAATTTGAACCCGGAGATGCTCCATCCTAGGTTGCTTGTTAATGTTTGGGAGATGAGAGTAGATTGGGCTGAGTAGTTGAAATGTTGTGAATGGAGAAGAAGGTGTAGAGTTGGGGTAGTAGGTAGTCATGTGTTGGAAAGGAGAAATTAATGGCTCTTGTTGCTGAATATGATATAAAAGAGATGGGTTTGGGGGGAAATTTTGGATGAAAATTTCATTTCCCGTTGGAAATTTCATTTCAACCGACGTCGATTTAGTGTCGGTCAATGGTTCCGTAAATGCAAACCTTATGCGACGTCGTTTATACGGGCCAAAGTGTATTTTTTTAAATTGTCATACAAAATCCGCTGCTAGGATTGCGGGCCCTTCCGACAACCTGTTCATGCTAAATAGGAACAAAATACTCCTATAAGTGCGAATAACAAATTGATATCTCTAATTGTGGATTTTGACTTCTCTCAATTCATTGCAGGGACTTGAGTGTGAAAAATAAAAAAAATCACCGGTAGTCCCAAACTCAATTATGATATTCCCAAAAATAACCTTGGTCACCCACAACTTATACACGACATTGGTATTAGAAATACTGGTCTTATGATCCTCAGATAGACTTCGAGCAGATCTTCCCAAATGACCATTGTAAATATACTTATGAGTAATCATCTACAATATGTTGTGCTCCTAGTACTAGTACTTTAGAAAATATGGTCAAAATTTATTTAGGTTTTTATTTCATAAATGACTGTCAAATATAATTCATTTGATTCTATTCGATGCAAATAATCGTCCTCATAACGCTGATAGTAGGGGTTTGAACACAATGCTTAGGAAAATAACGGATGATTACCCCGGTTAGCGCCTCTCTTGGATAGTACACATATTCTCCATTCGGACAGTACGCATATTCTCCGGTTTAAGCCTTTACAGAGAGTATTCGAGGAAGTTGGGGGTCATAGTGTAGTTTTCTTAAAGTTTCGTCTTACACTGTCTGAGGAGATTGTGGTCCCATTCCATTAACCAAAGCATGAAAAAATTTGGAAAATCGTTCTCGGGACTTGGTGAATTAGATAAGGTTGTCTCCGATTTTCATTACGACTTCTTCCACTTTGTTGGAGGGACGTGTTTGAAAAAAAAATTGTAAAGTAAACCGGCACGCCCAAATTGGATTCCAATCTTCACTCATGGGGCCTTTGTTTATTAAAGATCCCGAATAGTTAATGATTGGAATTTTCTTATCTTCTAAATTTAATATTTAAAAAAACTGTATTGTGTAATTTCATCCAATTTTGGTGAGGTGGAATTTATCTTCCAAATTAACAATGCTCACAGTCAAGTTATTAATGGAATACTAATAAAATGAGGGAAGAATACCCCGTGACCTTGATGCATAAGTCGTAATGACATGATTGTGACAATGATATTTAGATTATTGGCCATATCCAATTTTGCAATTTTCCTCCACCACTATCGTCAAAGGACCGAATTGTAAAAACAGAAAAGTTCATCGGTGGTGTTGAAATTGATTATGTTTGAACCGGGCGTTAATGAAGTTCATTGACATTGACAATACCAATTACTAATGTTTAATTAACTGTTTACCATTTTTAACGTCATTTATGTGTGTTTTGGTCAGCCGCGGGCCCAGTTGATATGCTACTGGGCTGAAGTTTTGGGGCCTAATATATCCATGACAGACGTTGGTGGTATATCGGTCATATTTTGCAAAAAAATTAATAATATGTGACGTTGGTAATGCAGTCTGACAATGGCCCATTCAATACGCTAGTGGGTTAAAATGATTAGGCCCACATTTAGATAAATCAACGTCTCCATACCGTCGGTATTGTATCGATCTTGTCGACATGCATGCGACGTCACTTTTGTGGTGGAATGCACAAATACCATAATGAATATATATATGGAGCCCACCTCAAACATTACTTTAAACATTCAACTTTTCCTTAATTCCAACGGTCATTCTACCAATCCTCGCAAAGGTATGGTTTCAACATTTGGTTATTTTACTTTTGTTTTGTAATTTACAATTGAAATTGTTATGTACATGGTGTGTGAATGTGTTATTTTCTTCATGTAAGATGTTTCTATGGATTTGGTTCATTGATAAATTTTCGTGGTTCTAGAATGTCGGCTAGGTTGGGGATAAATTTTTTTTTGGTTCTCTCTGTTTAACTGTTTGCTGCTATTGTTAGAGTTTAGCTGTTTCATGAATAAGACATCGCTTATCTATCGTTCCTACTTTGGTTAGAGCGACTAGTGATCGATGTCGCTTGTTCATAATTTCAGTTGTTCATCTCGCACAAGACATCACATGTCAATTAACTGTTCGGTTTTACTGAACCATGTGCGATGTCGCTTAATCAAAATTTCTGTAGATGTCCTAGTATATGATGTCACATACTTATCGGCTAACCATTTGATTAAACCAAACCTTGTGCGACTTCGTTTTGATATGTTGCATACAAATATTAATTGATTAACATATTACGTTAATTGAATTGTAACGAATCATTAAAATATGAATTTCAGGAATCATGTCTAGCAGTGCTGATCCTCGCCGCGACCCCATTGTGGTGAGTGATTTAGTTTTTGTATTTAAATTGTGTTTCCTAGCTTGCTTGTATTACCAATATTCAAATTTAATCTATAAATATTTCCTAATTAACATATCCGTAGCAATTCAGACGATGAACGTCCGTGAGCTATATTTGGCAACATCGTTCTCATTTCATCCACACCCTAATGTAGATGAACTTCGGGGAAGTTCCCATCCAGGTAAGTAATCCCTGTCACGTATTAATTTTATTTTCAAAAAAAAATTCTATACTTTACTTTCATATTAACTGAACATGATTTTTTGCCTACAATTCAATACGTCCCTAAGCAGATAGTGGTGCTCCTGCTGCCATTGAAGTTGCTTGCTGTGCTCAGGGGCAATGGAAGGGAGTACCACATGCATTACTAGGGGAATAGGATGTTGAAGACCCTGACACCGAAGGGTTTTGAGTAGTTTCTAATTGATGAGCGAATAAGCAAAGGGGACACACTCTACTTTGAGCTGATTAATTGTACCAGCCCTATAGTTTTTAATGTCGAACTTCTTCCATGTTGATGTATCGTATTTGGAACAAGATTATTATTTATGTATTTGATATTTATTTTATAATATTCATGTTAGCTATGTTATTTTAATGTTATTCAATTCTTAATATTTAACCTAACAAACGCACATAGTGTGAAAAGAAGTATCAGTAACAAAATAAAACAAAAAAATATGGGGTATTGTGGCAATCAGTCTAGAACTAGCTAATTTGTGTTGCAAAATTTGTTTTTAAGTAATCTCAAATTGTTGACCAACTGCTTGGTGGGCCAAAATTGTTAGGGCCACCAAAGTCTGTGACGTTTCTCAGTACTCGACACCATGTCACCTCCTCTGACTTCAGTACGATGTCACATATGTCGAGGCAGGCAAAGCAATGGTTGAAAACAACATTGTTTCGAAACGATTATAAATAGGTGACCTTGAAAATTAGTTCAACCATCTGTTCACAAATTTCCCATGAATTCCAACAATCGGCATCTTTTTTTTAAAAAAATTAAACCCATATTAATGGGAGGGATATTTATTAGGATCCCCAATCCTCACCAAAAGAATTGATATAGTTTT
>JAULKM010098029.1:0-11021 GCA_032355605.1 Rubia tinctorum
ATATTTTTGTTTAAATTCGATCCATATACAACTTGAAAAATAATATTATAATATTTTTATACAAATAATAATTAAAAAATATATTTTTTCAAAATAATTATAAATCATATTTTAATTATAATAGTATAATATTTATTATTAAAAAATAAAAATAAAAACAAAAAATAATTAAAAATTAGAGGACGCATTATGGTAATGCGTCATCTAATTTTCACCGCATGCCAAAAAATAAATAAAAATGAGAGGACGCATTACTATAATGCGTCCTCTAATTTTCACCACATGGGATTGAAATACGCATTTACGCATTTCCGTATCCCGTCCTTGCATAAATTCGGTGCAAAAAGAAAAAGAAAAACGAGAGGACGCATTATCATAATGCGTTCTCCCTATTTTCGTCCATGACCCAACACTGTAGCACCATTCTTGTCATTTTCTCGGCTATGCATGTGTTTTAATCCAATTGCATTGACTTTCAGCAAATCACGGCTGCATTGCCTATTAAACATCTCCCACGACTGGGTAAGGATTCCTCTTGTCCTCCATTTCTGCTTACACAAACAGCATAAGCTGGTGATCCATGTGCTGTTTGTATCAGGATTCAGATCTGAGCTTGCTGGTGCAGCTTGTGATTTCTAATTTCCGACAACAACTAAACAGACCTCGGACATATGTTATACTTCCATAGCTGTACTTCATGTTGAACATTAGGGATGAGATTCCTTCTAATCTTCACCTTCCTATATATACACTGGTTCCAAGAGTTTGGTTCATCAACAAAACCACAAGCTTCATTTCTTCAACTTACATATCCAAGAGTCAAGCTCTTCTCAATCAGAAGAAATGGCAACTTCCACTCAAGTCCCTAAATTTTCCAGCCACACTCGCTCCATTAGCTTGCCTACCCCATCTAATCCTCTCATCACAAACGTTGAGGAACATCTCCAAAGGCTGAGGTCATCGGAAGATACGTCATCTTCACATACTTCCGCGTGCAAGAAATTGGATGGCCTCAAGAACTTGTATGAGTATCTTGACGACGTTCTCCATATGTCCCAGAACCGACAAATTCTGTTGAATGAAGAAGCAGTTGTGGATGGATCCCTAATGATCTTGGACATCTGCAGTGAAATCAGAGAGATCTATTCACAGATGAAGGTTAGCGTACAACAACTCGAATCATCCCTGAGGAGGAAAAGAAGCGGAGACTTCTCTACTGAAATCTCAGCTTACAAGAATTCCACAAAAAACTTGAACAAAATGATCTGCAAATGTTACAAAGAGCTGAAGAAAGCAGAAAAGATCACTGCTTCAGGAGTGCAAGATAGCAGTTTGATTAACCTGATTCAAGAAATCCAGCAAATCAGTGTCTCAATATTAGAGTCAACTCTCTCATACATTTCATCAAACAAAAAGGGAGTGTCATTAGTTTCCAAGTTCATGAAGAGTACATCATCCAAGGAAATGAATGCAGACATTTCCACAATTGACAAGATTGCATCCATCTTAAACAACAAGAATTCAGACAGCGCTGGGCAAGTCCAAAGCACAGTAAAACAGCTGGAGGCAATCAACCCCAGCATTCAAGAATCAGAAGAGTTGCTGGAATCTGTATTTAGGCAACTCGTGAAATCTAGAGTTTCTCTTCTCAACATTCTCAGTCACTAGAGATTGATTTGAAACCAAACAATTTTGTAGAAGTTAGTACTATATGTACATAAATTGTATCAGCCTAGACGAAGCATACATAAATATAAATTACAGTGAAACATTCAGTTTAATTAATCTTCCAAGACTCCAAATCGTATTCATTAGGTTTTCACAATATGTTTTCGTTAGGTTTTTACGAACTTTGTGTTAATGCAAGAATTTTCTATATCGCTTTTGAGAATCTTCACCAGTCCAATATGCACCTACTGGTAGACTGAGGTCAGGTAGGCAGGTGCAGGTTCAACGGTCCGGTTATCCATGTTTACCATGTAGAAGCGTATCAAGGTGAATAGTGATCTAGTTTAGATATCTTACCTCGGTTCTTGATAATTCTCCTGGTTATATGGGTTTTGGTGGCTGATGAGACAGCTCCCGTCCCATCCGACTCACCAACTCTCAAATTGTCCGTTGGTTAAGACTTGCGATGGAATGTGCATTGGGCCGCGATTATAAGTAGTTGGGCAGTCAAGCCCATATCAAGTTCCCCCAGCCTTGGACTCGGTTAACATGTAAATCCGAGGCTATAGACTGAGTAAACGCAGGTAGCGTCCCTGGGCCCTGGGTCCTGCTTCCTAACCGCCTCTTTCCTTTGAGAGGGAAACTTGGCGATATCTTAAGTTTTGAATCGTTGGGGAACGTTGTGCCATTATGTCATTAATGTGCCGTTTGGATGGTTACCCTACCTGTTCTATCGTTTGTCACGTGTCTTTCTTCTGAAGGTTTCGACATGCGAGGTATTTTATTATTGCATTTTCCCAAGGCGGTTGACATCACGCTCTCCTCGCTTAACCTCTCGATGGATTTATTGGGTTTGAAACCTTCCTAAATTTTTCTTCTTCATCTTCCTCATCATTTCACCATCTCGTTGTCTTCTTCCGCCTTCATCTCGCCGTTCTCCGCTTCTTCTTTATTACACTTTCCCGGCGGCTTCCCCTCTCCTCCAGGTACCCTCTCTACTTCTTCCACTTTTCTTTCTCTATTTTTAGTCTTCAGTTAAAATGGCGTCTACCGTCAGTGCTCCCAAACAACATTCTTATGGCGATACCACCAATCCCAAATTTAGGGCGGCCTGGGGGCTTATTGAGGCCTCCTTTAATGCCGGGGAAGTCATTTTCCATGACATCCGCAATCATGCCCTGCTTGCGGGCATCAATCAGAACGTTCTGGATGTTCCTGAGGGTATGATAACTTTCTACCTTAACACCCTAGAGAATTGATGTCTTAGGTTCCCCATTTCCTCCTTTTTCCAGGCCGTCCTGGCTTTCTACGAGTTAGGGATGACTGATCCCCCCTAATTATGTCTGCATTCTCATAGGCTTCGAGGTCTTGTGTCGTCTCTTACGCATCGAACCCACTGTCACCTTATTTCCTGTCTTTTGTCATTTGGCTAGAATGTTGTTTGTTTTGAAACATTGCTTTCCTTGCTGTCTTTTCGCCCCATTGTTAAATTCAGAAGTGCTGTTTCACGACATTTCTTGACAAAGCAATAAAGCCTTCCCAACTTTCTTCCAGTTTTTTGTACATGCAATAGCATCCTCCGGAAACTTTTTGTATCACTCGTCGGCCACGGTCGTAGTCAGAGCTCTTTTTCCTTTGCCTGTTGGAATCTAGCTTGCAATTGCGCTGGTTGTTGGGGCCAACGCTGCAACTTTAGCCTGGATCAGGCTCATTACATGATGGGTGTGGTTGTGGCCGGAGTTTTTTATCCTTTGCCTGTTGGGATTCGACCTGCAATTTCGATGGATGTTGGGGTTAGCACTATAATTTTAGCATGTATCAGGCTCATTAATCTACGGCTATGGTTGTGGCCGGAGTTTTTTTGTCATTTTCCTATTGGGATCCGGCCTGCAATTGCGCTAGGTATTAGAGTCAGGGCTGCAACTTTAGCCTGGATCAGGCTCATTACTCGACGGCTATAATTGTGGCCGGAGTTTTTTTATCCTTTGCCTTTCGGGATTCGACCTACAATTGTACTGGTTATTGGGGCCAGTGCTGCAACTTTAGCCTGGATCAGGCTCATTGCTCAACATTTTGTTGGCCAATTTCTCCCCTGCATTTGTCATTTCTAGAAAAATAGCAAAAAAGACTAAGGCACAAGTCAGAATTGCATTTGAATCATACCCCTTATGGGCTTACAAAATATTTGATCCCTTCCAGAATTCTGTCTCGCCCGTCAATTATATAAAACTACAGTTACTTAAGCGTAGTACCTTCTCAGGTTGGCTATGTTCCAGGTCCGGGGGGCTGGTCTTCCAACCATCGTCTCCACTTTGTATGCTCTATTCCCCAGTACTTCAGCCACCCTGTACGGGCCCTCCCATTGTGCGTCCGGCTTCTTCTGATCTTGGGCTCGACTTGCTTCATTCTTTTTCAGTGCTAGGTCTCCCACATTCAAGGATCTGACCCGCACCTTGCTGTTATAATGCTGCTCTATCCAAGACTTGTACGCAGCTTCTTTCGGTGCTACTTTCTCCCTGAGCTCATCCAACTCATCTAAGTTCTCCCTGATTGCTTGGTCATTTTCCTCCTGGTTCATCGGCTCAAATACTCTTCTGCTGGGCATTGCAACTTCGAGGGGAATGATGGCTTCGGTCCCGAAACACAACCTGTATGGGGACTCTCCTGTGGCTGTCCTTGGTGGGTCTTGTATGCCAAGAGCACACTTACCAGCTCTTCCTCCCATTCTCCTTTGGCCTGCCACAAATCTTCTTCATTCCCTGTACTATCGACCTGTTCGTCACCTTCATTTTCCCATTTCCATATGGCTGGGCTACGGATGTGAACTGCTGCCTTAGGTTCAGGCCAGTGCACCATGACCTGAAAGGCTCATTGGCGAACTCTTTTCCATTGTAGCTCACTATCACATGTGGGATGCCGAACCTGCACACTATGCTCTTCCAGGAAAATTTTGTGACACTCTTGCCCATTATGCTTGCTACGACTTCTGCTTTAACCTACTTAATGAAGTAGTCTATTGCTACCAAAAAGAATCTCTTTCAACCTGCTGCCTCTGGAAACTACCATGCAATATCGACCCCCCATTTGGCGAAGGACTAGGGCAATCTTATGCTGGTCATTCGTTCTGCAAGGAACCTCTCTACCTTGGCATTCTCTTGGCAACTGAGACATTCCCTGACCATTTTTTACTGCCCGCAGCGCCACCATTCTTGATCCTTGATGACTACTGCAACTTACCTCATGTATCCCTCTGAGAATCGTATCTGCCAGCTTGGGCTCTGCACATCTAAGCCATGGCTCAGTGTAACCCCTTTAGTATAACAACCTACTCCATACAATGTATTGCAGTGACTTCCTTTTGACTGTCCTTACCTCTTTATAATATACTGTTAGTGTTTCATGTTCCAGGTAATTACGGATGGGTGTTGTCCAATCAGGCATTGCCCTCTATACCGCCTCTACCTGCCTTGTGTCGGTCGACCTGTACACCAGCTCCTCTACCAGCACAGAATTAGTTAAATTTGTGTGAGCTGAGAATGCCAGTTTTCTCAACGTGTCCGCTCTCGTGTTCTGTGACCTTGGGACCCTAGTGATGTCAAGTTCTTCAAACCCAGACGCCAAACTTCAGACATTGTCCCTTTACTTCATCATTGCTGGCTCCTTGCCAGCGTACTGCCCATTGTACTGGTTAGTTACAAGCATCGAGTCCCCATGGGCCTGTAGTTTCTTTGCTTCAAGTTTCCTGTCTATCTTGATACCCAAAATCAGTGCCTCATATTCTGATTTGTTATTGGGGGCTGGGAACTTGAAGCACAAGGCGTAGGTTGACTCCACTCCTTCCGGGTCTGATATTACCAGGCCCGCACCTGCTCCCTCCACTCCGGAGGCTCTGTCTACATACAGCTTCCACACGTCCGTCCCTGTTTTCTCATCTTAGCCTGCAGTCTGGACAGTCTGGGATTCCTCTTTGATTGATTTCATCTTTATTTCCTTGGGCATCTCTGCTAGAAAGTCTTCCATTACTTGTCCCTTTATTGCTTTCCTTGGGGTGTATTCAATGGCGTGCTCTCCCAGCTCAACTGCACACTTCATCAATCTCCATGAAGCCTTTGGTTTTGTTAGTATTGCCTTCAGAGGTTGATTCGTCAGAACTATCACAGGGTGAGCCCGGAAGTACTGCCTTAGCCACTTTGTCGCGTGGATCAGAGCTAAAGCAAGTTTCTCCTGGTTTGTGTAACCTCGCTCTGGGCCTTGCAAGGACCAACTCACATATCTTCCTCCCCGACCAGCGCACCACTGACTGCTTCCTCGCTCGCTGCTATATACAATTCTAGGGTCTCCCCCTTTCTTGGGCTGGTCAGGGTCGGAAGGTCTTTCAGGTAAACGTTCAGTTTCTCAAACACTTTCTCCGGCAGTTCTCCCCACCGTACTACTCCTTTCTTGTCTTCACATATCTTCAATATTTTAAAGAAGATGAGTGCTCTCTCCGCTGCTGGGGACATGAAACGATTCATGGCTGCCAACTTTCCGTTTAGGCTCTATATCTCCTTGACCATATTCAGAGACTTCATCTCCAGGATTGCTTTTATCTTCTTGGGGTTTGCCTGCAGTCCTTCATTCGACACCATGTGGCCCAGGAATTTCCCTGCCCCACTCTGAGCTAGCATTTAGCTGGGTTCAGTCTCATCCATTTCTCCCTGAATTGCACCAAGGTCTCCCTGACATCCTCCACAAAGGTCTCATACTGTCTGCTCTTTATCACCACGTCATTCACATACACTTCCAGGTTCCTTCAAATCTTCTTCTGAAAGATTTTATCCACCACTCTTTGGTATGTGGCACTAACATTTCTAGGCCGAATGGCATTATTTTGTAGCCAAATAGTTTTCTCTACATCACTCTCTAGCGTGGAGATATGGTGACACCCCTTATATGTTTCGAGAAAAAATTTAATTGGATAATTGGTGAGGGCGTCTACCTTTTGATCAATAACCGGAGGCAGATAGCAATCCTTCAGGCATACCTTGTTCTGGTCCGTGTAGTCCACGCATATCCTCCATTTTCCGTCTATCTTTTTCACAAGTTAGCCAACCAAGTCGAATAGGGGATTTATTTCAGGATCCCTGTTGCGACCAGTTGACTCACCTTCCTGTTCACTGCCTCATTTCTCTCCCTACAGAGCATCCCCAACTTCTGTTTGAAAGGCTTGTAAGAAGGATCTACTTTCAGCTCGTGACAACCAACATCCTTTGGTACCCCTATCATGTTTTCCAGTTTCTAGGAAAAATCCCGCCCATTCTCCCTCAAGACCCTTGCCAGCTCATTTTTCACCTCAGGTGGGAGGGATACTCCCACATATGCTGACTAGTCTCCATTGAGCTTTACTGCTTCCACCTCTGCACCTAGATTTGACTGGTTGTCCCTGCCTGCGATCATTCTGACAGACCTAGCTTTGTTGTCCTGACCTCCTTGGCTCCCATTTCTGTCTTCTCATTTTTGCTTACTGAGCGTAATCCTATGACATTCTCTAGCTCTCTGCTGGTCTCCTCTCACCGTGGTTTTTCCTCTTTTGGTTGGGAACTTCATCAAGAGATGCAGAGTTGACACTATTCCCTTTAGTAGTGCTAACGCTGGCCTGCCCAATATCAGATTATACGGGTTGTTCCCTTTCACTACTATGAACTCATGTCCACGATCTTGCTTCTCTGTCATTCTTTCACCATTACCATAAGGAGTATGGTTTCTTCTGGCCAGATTGTTCTGTTTCCAAAGTCTACCAATGGGATGTCTTTCTGTTCTAACTTCCTCTTGGTTTTGTCGTCCAGTTTCTCAAAGCAGTGCCAATACATGATTTTCGCAGAGTTTCCACTGTCCATATAAACTTGGTGCATCATTTTATCCATCACTCTAACTGTTATTACCATTGCATCTCCACCATTTGGCTTGTCCGGTATCAGATTGCTAGCGTCAAACGTTATTGCTTCATTTTCCCCTAGCTTTCTTACCTCCAGCGTTGGCTACATTGTCTATCAGCAGCATGCCTTCTGCTGAGACTTAGACTTTCCTCCCCCACTTTCGCCTATGATGATGTATATGTCTTTCACCGTGGTTGTTTTTCCATCCTCTCCAGGTGTGTCTTCTCTCTATCTCTTACCAAACTCCTCACCTTTTTTAGCCCTCACAACCTCCTTTTCTTTATCCCACCTTCGCTCTTTTCACAGGCCTCTTTGTTCTGCCCTGACCATCCTGCGGTCTACGAAAGCCTCCGTACTTATTCCCACTTTAATAGGAGGCCTTGTTGTGGGCTTTTTCAATTTTTCCAAGTGTGCCAGCTAGTTGTTCTACACTGTGTCCTCTATGTTATACTTCAAGTGGATGCAGTCATTCGTGTCATGACCATGGACATCATGGTAATCCCAAAAATGGGACTTATTTCTCTTGTTGGGTTCTTTTTTCATCCTCACCGGAACATCCAGTATGCCTTTCCCTTCTCACATGGTGAAGATTTCCTTAGGATTTTTTAATAGGGTGAAAACCCTCCCCGACCTGTTAAAGCTGTTTGGCATCTGTCGGGTGCCTGTTCTGGTGGTCCAAGATTTCCTATGCTTTCCCTCCAAGCTTTCCCTGTCGGCCTTTCGGTGGTTGTGACTGCCCTGCATATCCGTCCTTCTCTTGTCGGCTAGATTTTCCCTGTTAAAGTTTCCAACTCTCCTCATCAATTCATCAATCGTCGTCGGTGGGTCTAGGGTGAAGTTCCTCAATAATAGATCGTGCCTCAAACTGTTAATTAACATGTCAATGAGGAACTAGTTACTCCTATCCTCCACCTGATTTTCCTTGTCATTGAACCGCTCCCAATGCGCCGACAATGGCTCTGCTAGCTTCTGCCTGATGGCCAGAATCTTGGACCTTGTCTTCTAAACTATTTCTCTACATGAAGCGAGTTAGGAACTTCTACTCCAGCTGACTGAAGCTATGATATGTCCCATCCTCTAGATTTTTTAACCACACCCTGGTCGTTGTTGTTAGGGTGGTCGTAAACACTTTGCACCATATGGCCTGCGGTATCGCGAAGGTGGCCATGTTGGTGCAAAACATGTGCAAATGATCCTCTGGATCAGCCTCGCTATTGTACTATCCCGGGTTCACTGGTATCTTCAGCTTTGGATAACCCTTAAACAGTTGTATCCGCTTGGTGAACGGTGAGCCCCTACTCTCCTTACTCGAACCTTCTTCCTTCCCTCTGGGCGGGGTCTTGCCCTCAGCATGCTCTTTACCCCTTTGGAGTAGTACATAACCTTCTCTCCATTCGTGGTCGGCTATAGTCTCCCCGTCTCCTTCCTGTTCCTTTCTTCCAGAGGTGGCTGTGCTTTTCTCATTCTTTGCTCTGCTCCGATCTGTCTGCGACCCCCTCTCCCCTTGAATAAGTGCTTCACTGTCACCCTCTTGCTCTAGGAAGTGCTCAGTTAGATACAGATCGTGTCCTCTTCACTTTGAATTGCCGTTTCGCAAGTCCTCCATTTCTTTCAACCTCTTCATCATCTCCTTCTAAGATGCCATAATCGTCTGGAGGACATCCAATATTTTCATAATCTCCGTTGTAGTGCGAAGCTATTATCTCTCCCCCGTCAGTGTTAGCGTTGAGGTAGAATACTCCTCATGTGTCACGCCTTCCATGACAACCTTATTGAACAGGTTTCCTGGTATTCATGCCTCCATTTTCTCCAAGCTGCGTCGATGCTAAAAGATTATGCGATCCCCACAGACAGCACCAATATTAATGTCTGAATTTTCTATATCACTGTTGAGAATCTTCAGCTGTCCAATAATCACCTGAACCTACAAGACAAGCGGGCGTAGGGCCATGCCTGTTCCGACGATGCAGTTAGCCATGTTTGCCATGTTGAAGCGTATCAAGGTGAATAATGATCTGATTTAGATATCTTACCTTGGTTCTTGATGATTCCCGACTCACCAACCCTCAACTTATCTGTTGGTTAAATCTTGGGCCAACATGTGCATTCGGTTGCAGCTATAAGTAGTTGGGTTGTTAAGCCCATACGTTATCATTTTGTATTTTCAACAAACTGTAGATGAATAAGGAGTTGGAGAAGAGAACATGTTTGGAAATACTATGGGTTGTTAAACAAGATAATAACTAAATTCGAAATGAGAATGAAGAAATAAACACAATGATTTTACGTGGAAATCCCAAAACGAATTTGAGAGGAAACCACAAGTATAAGATGATTTTGGTAGTGTAGAAAAGTAAGGATACAATACATTCTTTCTCAATACAATGAGATAACTAATTTAATCTATATTGTAAAAAGGAGAAATTACAAGAATGATACGAAAAATGCTCAAGTTTTTCTCTGTTGGTGTATATATTCTCCCATATACTATTTCTATATATCTCCGCCCCAAAATGATGTTCCTAAGTTGACTTTACGGGTCAACTACTTCAATTTTTTACTACTAATATATATTTCTTTATGTAAAAATAATATGAAAAAATAATAGTTTAAAAATATATGCTATCATGAATCTAAAACCATATAACACAATAGTAATCTTACATATATATTAAGATAATTGAATGGTTGAACTTGGTTCAGTTCACTTCACAAGTCAAATTAGAAAGATCATTGTTAGATGGAGGGGGAATAATGCAATTCAATCACTAAAGTCCAACCATTATTTGGATGAATGTCAATCACTAATTTTCCTCTTATTTTGGCTGAACCAAACATATGTTTGTTAAAATTTTCAAAAAGAAATTTTGTTAACAAACTAAAGTCACCTATAATCTAAATCTTTAAGGTTGACAGTTAAATTTAATTCATCCACAATCTCGTACTTTAAATTCATATTGTCTACCATCCTTTTCCAAAACCATGCTTGCTTATGTTTCAACTAATCCACACGAGGATCTACTCCATTCAAACTTGTCAACGTTGAATGGTTTCGCCATGAAATCTTCTAGATTCTCATTTGTTAGAATTTTCTGTAAATCCACACTCACATCTTCTAGTACTTCACAAACAAAATGATATTGGACACGTATGTCTTTGTCCTGGAATGAAAATCTAGATTCTTTGCAAGATGCAAAGCACTCTGACTGTTATTAAACAGAATTATTTTATCATGCTTGTGCCCAAGCTCTTCCATTAGCTTTAATATCCAAATTGCTTCTTTGCAAGCCTCTATAGCTGCCATGTATTCTACTTCTGTTGTGGAAAGAACCACAACTGACTGCAGTTTCAAAATCCAGCTTACTGGGAGGTCGTCGCCGTACCTCTCAAAGATACTATTTTTAAGCCCAATATGCTCACTAAATACAACTAAGTAGA
>JAULKM010098040.1:0-11020 GCA_032355605.1 Rubia tinctorum
AGATTGACACATATAATAATTAATTAAGATTAGATTGACACTTTCTGAGATTGCAGGGTTATATTGGCAGTTTCAGCCTAAAGTTATGGTTATAAATGTATTTATCCCTCGAATAAATCATAGCTAGCTATCACTTGGATTTGACGGAATCATCTCAATCATACTCTGATTGTAGGATGTGGGTTATTTGACTGGAGTATGCTATATAAAATAATCCACACCTAGTTTTTGTTTGGATTTGACGAATATATTCATCTGACCACTTTTGGTTTTCAACTGTGATTTGTTTAATTAAGTGTACGCTTTGTCAAATAAATCATCGCAAGTTGTTACTTGGAATTGATAGATTTTCACGATCTTCCTGCTCTACATTTTAAATGTAAGATGACATTGAGGCTATCCATTTGCCTAAAGTGGAATTGAAGGTTACAAAACCGTCACACGGGGCGTACAAGGAAGAATTTATGCCCGGTTTCTACATTATTATGAGATTCTATTGTGGGATAATTTGAGAGCACCTAGACTTCGATCAGTATTGCTCTTGGCCCTACAATTGAACCCCGATGACTACCAAGAGAACATTATTGAAGGCCAATAAAACTTCTCTATCTTCATTTTAGAAGTGTACATGGTAGAAGTTGTTATTATCACTTTTGGAGTCTACTAATGGCTTCACTGAAGGGCCGACATCATTAGATGGTTTGAAGAAGACAGGAACTATCATGCTTTTAGTCACACTATATGGCTAAAGGTTCTGGTATGTTGAAGGCAGATGACTCCTCTTTTTGTCATCGGTTGGTAAAAGGCCACAGTTAACCGCACACATATGGTTAACATTCTCGGTTTGTTGAAGGCCAAAGGCTCCCTCTCTGCCATTAGTTGGAAGAAGGCCGAAAACCCATTCTCTTTCATCGGTTAGTTGAAGGCCTAAATAACCAAACACTTAGCCGCATAATATGGCTACCATTTCTAGTTTGTTGAAGGCCAGAGCCATCATATAGCTAGCTGCACACTATGACTAGTGATTCCGGTTTACTGAAGGCCAATGGTTCTCCTACTCTACCATCAGTTAGTTGAAAGGCCGGCACCTAGCCGGTTAGTTTTAGACCAGAATTTTCATCCTTTTGGTCTTGGAAGCCGAATCACTACATATCGGTTAGCATCATTTAAGCTGAACCTCCACTTGTTTAGTTGTATTGAAAGCCTTGTATGTTAAAGGTAGAAGCGGATTTATTTTGAGATTGGTCTACTGAGTTTGTTCTCATTGCCATTCATATTTTTCATAGTATCTATCTGTTCCCTATCATTATTTGGGAACTTGTATTTTTATCTCTTGGTCGTAGCATCATTATGCCAAAAGACATGTATCCCGGACTCATTGTATGCACGGGGGGCGTACATGTGTCCTCGTCGACACGCACGGTTTCTTCTATTTACCGTATGATTTAGTAGGAGGAGTACCTTAAATAAAGTCTAACTGATCTTGGCCTCCTCCAGGTATTATGAAGGCCTAGAAAGAATTTTTTATCCTTATGGACGACGCCACTGATGTGGGGAATTCCTTCCGGACCTACATAATAACTGGAATTAGCACAATGCTCCATGCTAGCTTTGTGAAACCTGCCGAATAGCATCCCCGGGAAGTCCCCGGGATCCATCTTCGATGCCTAAGTCAGTGTATGATCAATGTATGAATAATATCTGGAAAAATATCATTACTATTATAAATTTTCAACCCGTCTATATATAGTTGATATATACCATAATCTTTGTTGATCAGGTACTAAATCATTTTTTTGTGACATGATCATGGGTTTGAGCCATATTCCTCTTTAGGTTTGCCGATAGGGTTCACCGAAGGCAAGGTGTTATTTTAGTCTTTGGAATCGAGAGTTTGGAACCAAAACACCAAAATAACATATCATTTGAATTACTTCAGCGGCTTACTTATTTCACATTTCAAGTGTAGTTTAAAATCTTACTTTAGGAAAGTTCCATTTTATGTCACATTATTGACTGCATTCGTTACAGTATTTATTCTAAAGTATTAATGTTTCTTGATAAAGAAGTAATCTTTCAACAACCATTACATGTATTATAATAAGGTCAATACCATATTAAACTTCTAAATTGTGCACTTATAATGAACATCTATCACTATAAAATATCAATGTTTTAACCTAAACATGAAATCTGTTAAGACTAAAAATCAGGTACTTTAAAATTTTGAAAAACAAACTGAAATCAAATCAGAATGCAACATCCATAATCAAGTTTAAAACATGATAAAATTCTAAGTTATGCATTTCATAGTGAAGATCTATCACTACAAACATACAATGTTTTTACCTAAACATCTAACCCAACACACACAAAATCGAGTAACTTTGAAATTTTAAGAGAGAACAAAACAAAATAAACTTTTGACATGTGCATTTTATAGTGAGCATGTATCACTATAAACCATCATTGTTTTTACCTTAAATCCAACAGGTCATACCTAAAGTCAGATTACATCAAAATAACAACATAGTATCTTCTTCCATCCAAAAGTATCCAAATCCAAAATAAATCCACTACTATTACATAGATATTCAAATCACAAATCACCAAGACCAAGAAGGTCGACAACAAGCATGGATCTAGCTACTTTCTTCTTAAAATCGTGAACGAGGTCATCAATCACCTTCAACGTAGCGGGATCATCAAAGATATCCTGAGAGCTGGCAGCTGCTCTGAATCTGTGTCGGGATCATCTTGAATGGCCACCATTTGTGCTTTTGACAAACGTTTTGACAATTTGGAAGTAACCACTTCCATATCCCTTCGAAACAAAGCAAAAGCCTCACGAGCAACCTATAAAACAACACAAATTCCAACAAACCAATTCAAACATCATATAAGAAAATAAATTTCAACAATAAAAAACCAAACTCACATTCAGTTTAAATCTTGTAATCTCTTCATCAGTTGCAATCCCAATAGAAACATTGAATTTCCGAACTCGACTACCAGCAACAACTTTACATGAAACACTTGAAGTACAAACAAAGGCGATATCGACAACATATTTTCCTGACACACTAACTCACAATTTACTAATATCTGTCAAAGGATACACATCCTTCAGTATCGCAGCACGTTCATACTCACATTTCTTCAGCCACTCACACATACTTTTCATCTTTGCCTCAGTCTCATGCTAAAGATAGGTATGTCCACAGAATCCTTCATACCGTGATATGGAACACGCTGCAAAAACTTAAATAACAAAAATTACACACAACCACTCACAATCGTATACATGGCGACCTTCTTAAATCTATTCACACCCTCACACAATTTTTTTAGAACACATCTACACCAATTTCTCACATCTTCAACAACTCTTAAAATTTTCAAATCAATATATTTGCTCCTTGTAGGAGCTAGGAAAGACCCAACATAGTACACCACACAACATATTTGAATCTTCTCACTTCTTTCTTTCAGCTAAAGCATCATCTCATAAAAAAAATCTAATGGTATCTCCCCCATTCCCTTCAACCTGAAACTTTTCCTTCTATCGTCACCTTAATTCTAAATATGGGTTTTCACCCTTGTTAGCATGAAAAATTTCAATCACATCTTCATTGGAAATAGGCTAACCAAAAACATCAAATACATCATCGGGACACAAGGTGTACTTATCATGACCAACATGTTGCACTCGAAAACCATGATCAAAATTCTGAACTAGAAAAGGAACGATATTAAGAGGAAACTCACGAATCCCCATGTTTAACAAACCACCAAACCCAAGAGCAACTACATCAACTATCTGAGACTCTGATAGAAAGCCCATCAAATCCACAATCATGTCAGATCTACAGGAGGACTTGAAATCATTCTCAACTCTACAATTCCAAAGAACATTACATCAATTTAAGGACTATAACTAAAAGGTTAACCTTATTTCAAATAGGTTTGCTCTTTTCTGACATAACATCTTCACTCACTAAAAAGCAAAATATTCTCACATAATAATAACAACAACGTTTTAACATACACATTAAACCCTTCAACCTAAATTATAACAACCATATGCATAGATTAACCAAATGTTTAAAGATTCATACAAGGAAAATATTGTACACAAAAAATTGAAATGTTTTTTCATAAACCATCAAAGAATCATAATAAATGATAAAACTAAAATTAAAACTGTAGACAATAATCACAAATAAAAATAATAATAATAACAAAAACAACACTGATTCATAAAAAAATCAGAATGTTCAAAACAAATGAATAACTTACTGAACTTCATCGCTACCCACCAGCGTCACAACTTGTTGAACCTCTCTATCTCTCTTTTTCTTATCGACAGTAACTCCAACCTCGTTGAATTTAGGTATTGGCGACAGTAACTCCAACCTCGTTGAATGACATCCTTATCTGTACCAGAGCTTTTTCCTTTTTTGACACAATTCTTAATCCCGTGTCACCATCATATGTATGACTTTCAGCAATCTTCCTAACAAATTTGTTTGTTGTCTTCTCAACAACCTTGCTTACACCTTTTGGCGATGTCTTCTCAGCTACAAAATCCTTTCTCTTTTCAACAGACTTCTTAACATCCTTGCTTACACCTTTTTTGCACCGTTTTCTCAGCTACAACTTTCTTCCTCACTTCTTTCTGAGTAATTTAATCTATCTCCACAACAACCTTTCTCTTTTCAACAGTGTTCTCATCTACAACTTTCTTCCCCACTTCTTTCTCTACAATATCCTTAATCATTTGGGTAGTCTTTTCAGCTACAACTTTCTTCCCTACTTCTTTTTGAGTTGCATTAGCCACAATAACCCTCATCTTTTCAAGAGTCTTCTCAGCTGTCGTAGCAAGAGTTTCATGAACTGAAACTCATTTCTTCTCTCTTTGATGGTTCACATCGTGTTTTCCCTTCCTACTATCCTTTGAACCACCAGCACCCTCAAACTGAACATCATCATTACCACATAACAACTCACTACCACTAACAACAACATTACTACCACCACTAATGTCATTAGTTTTTTTGGGATTCTAAACCACCAATTACCGATCCCTCCACATCTACATTACATTCCTCTGGTTCAGAACCACCATCAAACTGAACATCATCATTACCACATAACAACTCACTACCACTAACAGCACCATTACTACCATCACTAACATCATTAGTTTTTTTGGGACTCTAATCCACCAATTACTTATCCCTCCACATCAACATTACCTTCCTCGGGTTCAGAACCACCATCAACAACCCCCCACATCCACATCAGCTCCATAGGGTTCTGAACCCTCGACAACCAATCCTGCTGCATCAACTTCACTATGCACATTAACGGACCCCCCTAATCCACATCACCTTCCTAGGGTACTCCTGCTAAATCAACTTCACTTTGTAGGGGGTCTAGATTCTCCGATTTCACCAACCTTACCCTCAGCTTTATCAACAACCAACTTCACACGTTTTTTCGAAATGCATTTCCTCCTAGTTTTGACAGGGGGGGCTAGAGGTTCCTCAATAACATCTGCAAGAGTCTTTCTCTTATTTCCATATCCATGACAAAATCTGGTGAGTTCTATATGCACAATGATTTGCGCACACCTATTTCTAGAAAACCAAAACTACACATCATTAATAAACCAGATTCATCAAGATACAAATATTAAAACATCAACTTTACAAATATAATAATGAATCTTATTAGATAAAATAATAATTTCACATATTAATGAAAGGATGCTAAATAATCATTTTTACATAAAATGACACTGTCACAAACCAATGAAGAATAACAAAAATATTCCACAATAACCATACAACCTTTTATAATAAATATGATATTATCAACTCAAAATAATCTTGCACAAAAAATTTTAATAGCAACAACAAAAAAATCACACATTCGAATCCAAAACACATAACCATCTGACAACCTTTCAACTCAAAAACAGCATCTCTCACTCAATTTAATGGAAAATTGGGGGAAATAGTAAACATCATATCTAAACCCTAAACCTGATGCCGTTCACATTAAACATCAAATCTAAACCCTAAACCTGACGCCGTTCACATTAAACATCAGATCTAAACCATAAACCTCATATTTTCGGAAAATAAAAAATTTTAATTGGGGAAAACAGTAACCATGCAAACATCATCACACACAAAATGATTATACTACAAACTAAAGCACATGCATCCTCATTTGACATCAAATATACACATTATCAACACAAATTAAACAAAAAATAATAATCACCTTCGATATCAGCAAGAACTTGGATAGACTGTCCTTTCTTCTTCCCCATTCCATTGCAATAAAACACAAAAAAAACTTCAGATCTAAAACTAAAAACCTAAAAAATAAAACATAAAATCAAAAATAGAACACAAAAAGGAAAAATTACCTCATACGAACGAAATCGAACGACGAACCGGTAAAATGAACAACAAAAATTGGGGGAATATGAACGGCGGAGAGAAGATTTAACAACAAAGAAGAAGAAATGAGAGAGAAAGAGAAGTTGCGTTACAGTTGAAAGGAAACAAAATGATTTTTGAATATTGCAACTAAATCCCTAACTTCCCATTATTTGGATTAAATCCCATTTTCCCCAAAACTTTGTCGTTGATAAATGTCAGATTATGTAAAGAGTTTGTCTCTAGGAAAGATCAGGGAATCAAGTGCAATTTTACCACAAAAAGATGAAAAATTCGCTGGTTAAAATAATTAAAATTCGGGTCAAATTCTAGTTATGAGCTATTTGGGTAAACTCATACGCCTATTTGAGTTTTGGTTAGAAACATTACATATTTAGAGTAATACGTGCTCGCTTAATTTTTATATTTTACTCTAAATATGTAATGTTTTTAATCAAAACTCAAATGTTTCACTTACAGTTACTAGAGTATAAACCCCTAACTTCATATTATTCTAATTAAAGCTCATCTTTCCATATACCTATGGAAAGATGGTCTTTCCCAAGATTTTGTCTCAAGCACAATTTAATAGAAAAGGCAAACGACTTGGGAGGCCCCTGAACTCCCTCCATCTTCCCTTTTTTGCCACTTATTTTTTTTCTGAATACTTTTATCCCCTCAACTATCAAATTTGTTAAATCATTGTCCTTCTGTCAGGTCAAAGCGTTAACTTTGGTACAAAAACGATAATTTTAAGGGCAAATTAGCAATTTCACATTTTCCTTTTCCTTTTATCATTTTCTTTCGAGTTCCAATCCTTTTTTCTTCTTCTTCTTTTAACTCCTCTTTTAAATTCCAATTCCTTTTTCCTCTTTTAAGTAAAAATTAATTAGCTACGGATTTTAAAATCCACTTAATTAGAATTACTAAATCCAAAACACTAATTTTAAGAAATTAAGTAAGGAATTAAAATCAAATCTTTTTTTCTTTTTTCCTTTTCTATTTTCCTTATTTGCTTATTTCCTTTTCTATTTTCTTTATCACAAAGTCTTGTTTTAGGCAGCCCAGACTTTAGGCCAGAGATTTATTGTGCAATTATAAAAAGTTTCATTTGGAATGAGGTTTTTTAAAAGTATGCTGATAAATTTAGGGACTCACCATGCAATTACCGAAATACTAAATATATCACAAACATTTCAGATTTTTTATTTATTTTTTCTCTCTCGTTGATTTTAAACCTCTCGCAGATCAGAAACCATCACCGACCAACGATTTCCGCCATTTTCTACCAGATTCACGCCGAAAATTCATCGAAAATTCACCGATCTCCGCCAGTTTCCTATCGTGCTTCTTCTTCCGTTAGATAATCAGAGCTCTACCACACTTCTTCTTCCAACGAATTCATATTCAGTTAAGTCGGTAACTCTGGCGGTTGTGCTCCGTCACACAAGATGGCGTCGCACAGAGACGACGTCGCACAGAGGAATTTCGTGGCGGCGAGGAGCAGTCAACGGCTAGGAAACAATGAGAAGTTAGGATTTTTCAACAACGACATTCAATCTATGACAAGAGATCTGCGACGATAATGCAATCTTTGATGATGAAGGCGCTGCAACGGCGAAGAAATAAGACGAAGGAGGATGGTGAGATGATTACAGAGAGAAGGCACATGAGATGCACGCGCCTGAAGGTAGGAGACGACACGCGTGCATCTCACGCGCTACCGGAGGTGTTGACATTCTCAGCGGCGACGGTGGAAGCAGACGACGGTGACGACAGAGGCTCACTGAGGTTCTGCTTCATGAGGTGAGGTTTAATATTGTTCTAATTTTTTTAAACATTTGATGAGGTTTAATAGTTACTTGATAGAGCTTTTTTTCAATAGTGTTTGTTTGGTCTAGTGGTTAGCACTCTTGTTGTTGAGGTTGAGGTCTGGAGTTCGAATCTTTTTGTGACCTTTATTTTGAAGAATTTACATTCTTTTGTATATGATGAGATTTAATATTATTTGAATGAGTGCATGTTCAATAAGAATATTTGGTGTAGCGGTTATTGCTCTATGCTTTGAGGTTATTGGCCTAGGTTCAAATCCCACCAGGTTTTTTTTTGAAGAAGTTTTATTCTTGAGGTACTGTAGATTTTTGCAGATGTTTGTAGCTTTTTTTCTCTTATGTTAATTTTTTTTCAATATTCGTGTGAAGTTTAATTGATATGAGTTCATGTTTTGTCATTTTTCGATTGATATGGATTGATATTTGCAGTTTTTTATTTTCTCATATTGATGTTTTTAATTTTCCACCTGAGATTTTGGTAATAGGAGTTGATGTTTGTAGTGTTATTTTTCTGATACTGATGTTTTTCAATTTTTTTGGATGAGGTTCACGTGTTAGGAGTTGATGTTTGTAGCTTTTTGGTGATATAGGTTGATATTTGTAGTTTTTTAAAAAAACAATTGTTGACGTTTTATGATTTGAGTGAATAATTTATAATCTTGAGGTACCATAGTTTTTTTGTTGATTTTTTAATTTTATTTTTCTCCTGTTGATGTTTTTCATTTTCCAGGTGAGTTTTAATTCATATGAGTCGATGTTTTGTAGTTTTTTGGGTTATATGAGTTGATATTTTTTTCTTCTCATGTTGATATTTTTTATTTTTTCAGTGAGTTTTAAGTTATACGAGTTGATGTTTGTAGTTTTGGGTGACATAGGTTGATTTTTTGTAGTGTTTTTTCTTATGTTGACGTTTTTCATTTTTCGGGTGAAGTTTAGGCGATAGGAATTGATGTATTTTAGCTTTTGGTTGATATTATTTGATTTTTGTAGTTTTTAAAAATAATTGATAATTAAAACTTTTTATGTTTTTATGATTTTTAGTTGATGTTTTGTTAGTTGTAATCGATGTTTTTCAATTTTTGTCAATTTTTATTTATTTTTAAAATATATTTTTTCTATTTCATTAGATATGTTTTTTCTCTAATTTTTTAGTTGATGTTTTATGATTTTTTGCTGATATTCTGCTATATTTTTGTTAATGTTTATGATTTTTACTTTGTTGATCATATTAATTATTTGCATTTTAAAAATATTTTTTCAAATTTTTTTGTAGACTGCAAATGACGGAAAAATGATGGGGAAAAATGGATAAAAATGCACCTGAAAAATATTAGTGATAGGCCCCTGTAAAATTATTAGAGATAGGTCCCTGTAAAATTATATGAGATATGTCTTTGGAGCTAGAATATAGGTAGAATTGCATAAAAGCTAATGCCTAAAGTTTAGGCTGCCTCACAGGAGACCATCTCTTTCTTTCTTTAATTTATTTTATATTTTTCTTAATTCATTTCCCACCACCGTCTTCCTTCTCCCCTCCGCCGCCTGCTGCCACCTCACCACCTCACCACCACCATCTATCCCCACTAGCTTACCACCACCATCTATCTTCCACTTCACCATCTCGCCAACACCATCTATCCTCCGCCAGCTCGCCACCACCCTCTATCCTCCACCAGCCAATCAACCATCACCATCTATTCTCCTCCCCACCGCCACAGGAACCCGCACGCACCATCTCCACTTGCTTTCCCCACTAGAAATAAATCCCTACAGTAAAATCCGGGCCTCCCAAGTCATTCTGGTGAACGATGGAGATGTGGGTTTCAGATTATGACACCGAGGGTTCAGAGACGACAAAGATTTCATAGTTCGATGAATAATGAATCACCTTTCAGATGGTGACACTGAGGGTTTTCGAGATGGGGAGGAGTAATTGGACAAGAAGGAGAGGGTTTCAGAGTGCTTGCCGGTGGGAGAATAGAAGAAGAAGGCGCTGAAACCCTCAACGAAAGAAAAATGGAGCAAGCAGAGCTGCTCAGGAAGGAGAAAAAGAAAAGAGAAGGAGAAAAGGCGAAAAAGAAAGAAAAGAAAAGGAGAAAAATAAAAAAGAAGGAGAAAGAAAAAGGAAAGAGAAAGGAAAGAAAAGGGAAAATAAAAAGGAAAATGAAAATTACTATTTTATCCTTACACTTGATTTTTGACTATGACTTGACCATTTGATTGGATGGAAGGGCTGCGATTTAACAGTTTTATCAGTTGAGGGGTTAAAAGTATTCAAAAAAATGAGGGGCTAAAAGGGGATGATGGAGGGAGTTCAGAGGCCTCCCAAGTCGTTCGCCCTAATAGAAATTGTTTGCTTTCCGTGGTTCGGTGTAGTGGCAGTGTCAACCAGGAATATTGAAGTCATTTTGACTAACATAAACCCAAATAACATACTAATATTATAATATGTTATTGATTTTAATTGTTTTCTATATATAATCAACCGTTACTTGTTAAAATATACTACTCAGTCCCACAATGATGTTCCGAAATGAAAATGACACAAAGATTAAGAAAGTGGGGGACAAAGGCTGAAAGTAGGGGACTAAAGCTGAAAAGTGGGGGACAAAGGTTGAAAAGTGGTATTTTAGGTATGATTGTTAGACTAAAAAAAGGAAAGAATATATATAGGAAGATCATTGTGGGACGTCCCAAAATGGAAATTAGGAAGATCATTGTGGGACGGAGGGA
>JAULKM010098051.1:0-11020 GCA_032355605.1 Rubia tinctorum
AATAATTGACCATTGATTAATTAAGATCAAACATTTTTTAGAGTTTTTATATTGAAAGAAAAATAAGAATTGACCGTTAGATTAGTTAAAATCAAACGTTAACTATTAGGGTCAAACCTTAGTATTGTATTTCGGTAGATAGAAAAAGTCAAGTAAGAGTTCACCAATCACCGTTGCATATATAGAGAGAGTCAAGTATGGGTTGATAATTGATTAGTTAAAATCAAACATTTTCATTAGTGTTTATATATGGAAAGTCAAGTAAAAATTGACCATTCATTAGTTAAAGTCAAACCATTTTATCATTTTTTATATGTTGAAAACCAAATAAGGATTGTCCGTTCATTGGTTAAAGTCAAACATTTTATTAGTGTTTGAATATGAAAAATAAAGTAAAGATCATCCGTTCATTAGTTAAATCCAAACATTTTCACTAGTATTTATATATGGAAAGTGAAGTAAAGATTGTCCGTTCATTAATTAAAGTCAAACACTTTCATTAGTTTTATATATGGAAAGTCAAGTAAAGATTGTCCGTTCATTAGTTAAAGTCAAACCATTTTATCAATTTTTATATATGAAAAGTCAAGTAAGAATTACATGTTCATTAGTTAAATTCAAATCTCACTACTGAAAAACCGGTACATAGGCACCGGCGGGAGAGAGTGGGTGCAACAATACCGGTGCTACAAATAACTTTAACATCGGCATTATCATGAAAAAATTATAATACTGGTGCCTTTGTAGACATCTGCATCGGTAGTGTGTACCCGTGCCTAAGTGAGAATACGCACCAAAAATGAAAATATTCACATCGGTAAAGGTCATACCGGTGCACGTTACCGATGTTAGAAGAAAATTACGTCGGAAAATTATAATTCCAGCGCCAGAAATGTTTTTAGCACTGGTGCTGATGCGAAAAACACGCGAGAAATGTAATTTTCCAGCACTGGTTAGAAATTATGTGCCTAGCATCAATAGCAATTATCGTGCCTGTGTCGACATCTGCATCGGTATCAAAAATAATGGTGCAATGTACTGGTGCCAATTATGAAGAAGGATGAAAAATGAAAATATTCAGTGTCGGTAAGGGTCGTACCAGTGTAAGGCGGGAGAATTATGATTCCAACACCGTTATTGTTTTTGGTACCTGTGTTGATGTGGACAAAAACGCGGGAAATTGTATTATCCTGCAACCGTTTTAAGTTTTATGTTTAGCATAGGTAACTTTTCCGGTGCTAGCTTGTAAAAGGCAAGTAATAGCACTGGTATTAGTAGCTTATACCGGCGTTATTGGTGCGTTAAATGCACACATACCACCTTTTTCTGCGGGTAAAAAGTGCACTGTTGGTGTGTTTTAGGTTCGTTGGTGACATTTTTGGATGAAGAAAATATTGAATTCTCATTAATGAACTCCCTTTAAGGTATCATATATTTTGTGTTAATTCACCATTGTGATGGAATATGTGTGGAATGGTTTGTTGCAATAAATTTTTTGCATCATTGTAATGTTGCTTCACACTCTTCATGAAATGGGTTTGTTAGCTAGTATTGTTGATATATTGAATGGATTTTCCATGCATGTGATATGATAGGGTGTGGTACGTATGTAGTAATATGATGTTAAATGTTGTGGATTGTAAATTGATGTTTTATGAATAAAAATATTTTTAGGGTGGAAGTGTATAGTATTATGGAAGTTTAATTCTTGCACATTGATTAAATATTAGAGATGTACAGTGTCATCGAGAGGCATAAGCATATGTATGACTACATTATTTTGGTAAGTGGTGAATTTATTGCTTTTGTTGGGGGATTTTATGGAGCATGCATTTAGTCATGAGAAACACATCTGATGTCCTTGTCGTGATTGTAAGAATCGTAAGCGTACTGAAGATTGGGACTTGTTGCAACTCCATTTGTACAAGAGAGGGTTTACAAGGATTATTTGGTTTGGACCTTTCGTGGTTTTCGGCGGTGGTTGTAGGTAGCAAGGAAGAATGTTTTGGGATATCAATTTGGATGACATGAGTGAGGAGGTGGTGGATGAATTTACGGGGAGGCCAGAGGTTCTATCAAAATTTCTAGATGAGAAGGATACACCCTTGTTTCCCAGTTTCAAGAAAAAGACATTGTAACGTCATGTTTGATGGAGTTTTTAACATGAAAGGTGTTAATTCGTGGAGTGATACTAGCTAGCATGGATAAGTTGCTCAATTTTTTGAATGAGAAGCTCCCCTCTGGAAATGGGAATGGATTATGTCTCAATGATTGTGTTTTGTATAAGGATGCTTTGGAAAAAGAGGTTGCTTACCCCGTATGCCATGTTTCTCATTATAAAGAAAGGATAAATGAGGTCTTCGATGAAGAGATTGGTGTGAAGGTAAGGAAACAGGTCCAACGAAATGTGTGTGGTACCTTCCTATTATCCCGAGGCCGAAGAGGTTGTTTAAGAATGGTGAGGATGCGAAGGAAATGACATGGTAGAAGGATAGGGGTTGTCTTGATGAAGATATTATTAGTCATTCGGCAGATGCGGATAAGTGGAAGAATTTTGACAAGAGGTATCATAAGTTTGTAGCTGAACCCAAGAATTTGAGGATAACTCTGTGTACCGATGGTATGAATCCCTTTGGTAACATGTCCTCGAAACATAGTTCATAGGCTGTTATGCTTTCTATTTACAATCTACCTCTGTATCTCTGCATGACGAGGAAATATGTTTTGATACCTTTGATGATTTCGGGTCCGAGACAACCCAAAAATAACATCGATACCTATCTAGCCCCTATGATTGAAGATTCAAAGGTTTTCTGGTCTGACGGTTGATGCGTTTGATGATTAACGTGGGACCAAGTTCAATTTGAAGATCTGCACAATAAATAATTTTTTAGCTTATGGTAATCTATCAAGTTATGTTGTTAAGGGTTACAATGCATGTCTTGTGTGCGAGGAAAGTACAGATTTCCAGCAGTTGAAGAATTGTAGAAAGATCGTGTATCTGGGTTATAGGAAATTCCTCCCGACAGAGAACAAGTTACGAGATGACATAATTCATTATGTTGGCGGGAGAGAAAGGAGGAAGGCACCAAAAATATTGAGTGGGTTTGCCATCCACAACAAGGTGAAGAAATTAAATGTTGTTATTGGAAAAAATATGTGTAAGGTGTTTGCCACAAGTAATGGACCTTGGAAGAAAAGATCCATTTCTTTGATTTTCCGTAATGGGAGACTTTGGGCTCTATTTGGCAGAGCTATGCTTATAAGTAAAACTAACTTATTATGAAAGAAGGGGAAAACCAACTTCTGCTTCTTCCCCAATTCCCCTCCCCCCCCAAATAGCTTCTACTTTAAAAATAATATGTTTTTAGCACTTTACCAAACACTAAAAATTGTTTTGCTTATAAGCAAAACAACTTATAAGCTCTGCCAAACAGAGTCTTGGAGGTTCGCCATTGTTTGGATGTGATGCATATAGAGAAGAACGTGTGTGAAAGTTTAATTGGGATGCTACTTAACATTTCTGGTAAGACGAATGATAGCTTAAATGCACGAAAACACTTGGTTGAACTCAGTATACAAGTTAATTTAGCTCCGGAGGTGAAAGGGAAGCGGACGTACCTACCACCCGCTCCTTATTTCAATCAGTGAGAAGAGGTTAATTTGTGAGTGTATTCAGGGAATCAGGGTACTGTCTGGCTACTCTTATATTGTTAGTCTGTTTTAGAACAATGAATTGCGTCTTATGCGTTGAAATCCCATGATTGTCATGTATTGATGCAACAACTTTTGCCTGTGGCTATACGAGGTGTCATGGAGGAGGAAGTGATAATTTTCATCATGCGCATGTGTTTCCTCTTCAACTCCATTTGCCGTAAGAATATTAGGAGAAAACAGTTGATGATTGGAGTGTGGGGGATTGTAGTGCTCTGTTTGTTTGAGAAGTATTTTCCTCTAGAATTCTTTGACATTATGGTCCACCTCGCTATCCATGTGGTTAGGACAATCAGAAAAAGCATTATTGTGGGGATGCATTAGATGTACCTGTTCGAGAGGCACATTGGATCCCTTAAGGGTCATGTACACAAGCGAATCTGACCCTATGCCAGCATTGTGCAGAGGTATGTCATGGAGGAGATAATTGAGTATTGCATGGCTAATTTTATTGGGAAGACAACACTTGGAGTTCCGCAGCATGTGAAAAAGGGTAGGAAGAATGGGATCCCACGGTCCAAAGGTAGACTTTACACACCCTAAAATGATGAGTTGGTGAAAGTTCATCTTTATGTTTTGCGGAATAGTAGTGAGACCGCAGTATATATTGAAGAGAATATGTAACCATTAGAAGAACTCTATCCTAATTGGCCGTCGAATCAGATACAACTGGAGAATTCTTCAACGTTTGTGATTTGGTTTTATAATCGTTTCAATTTGGACGGAATGCCTGCAAAACTTTGAGCATTTTCAAGGACACCCAACTGCACTGTGAAAAGATATCAGAGCTATGACATTAATGGAAATAGTTTTGCAACAATGGACAAGGACAACAAGATCACAACACAGGACAATGGGGTTTACGTGGAATCTGAATCCATGTGGCAGGCGAGTAAGAAAGACAAAAAACCTATCGTTGCAGTTATGGATTTTTATGGGGTGATCAAGGAGATTTGGGAGTTGGATTATATGGATTTTAAAGTTTTTTTCTTCAAGTGTAGATGGGTTGAAAATGGTATAGGGGTTCGTTCAGAGAAACCCATGGGTTTTTCACTGGTGGACTTAAATCGAGTTGGTTACGAAAATGACAAGTTCATCTTAGCCCCCAAACTCTCTAGGCATTTTATATCTAAGACCCAATCAATGCGAATTAGAATGTTGTACTCTAGGGAATAAGTTCTATTTTGAAGATGAGATGGATCGTCCCGTAAAATCTGAAACTATAGACTTTTCCCTCGACTTTCCCGAGTTTGGAGGACGTGGACAGATTACCTGTATGTACACGATCACATGGGAATGGATTGTGGGTGGACGATAATGGTCATATTGTGGGTGGTGATGTAGTTTTGAAAAGGAAAAGATAGGGAAACAGGTTAGGTGTAGTGTACCCTTTTGTAACCTTTTGTACAATTTTCTATACCCCCAATTAATTATAAGTGATCACTAATCTTTTAGTTTTTAATTTCTACATATTATTGTATTTTTTATAATAAATTTTCTATAAAAGTGGGTCTTAGCATCGCTATTTGTGACACATACCGGTGCTAATAAACAGAGTATGTGATCTGCTTCTAGTAACGACACTGGTATTAGAAGAAACGAAACCGGTATACATACTGGTGCTACATAGCTTTGCTATTGGGTATAAAAAAGTTTTTAAAAACAAATTAAAGCTAATGTGTCAGGCTGCTATTAGTTTAAATGACATTGGTCTTTGTAATTGCGGCACCAGTTTGTTTACCGGTGATGAGAACTTATGAAAAAATACCTTGCTCTCAGGTTTCTTGAAATGATTAAAAAATACATTAAAGTAGTTGCTTTAGGTTGTATTCATTGAAAATAAGCACAATAGTTTGACTTAAGGCATCGTTTAAGTACATGTTTTGAACACTTGTAAAAAAATAGAAGTTTGCTCTATGGGCTCGAGAAAGATTTTTAAAATGCATTAAAGCAGCTGTGTCAGGCTGCGTGCATTGCAAATAGGCACCACCATTTTGACTTAAGGCACCATTTTAGGTACCGGTGTTGA
Source organism: Rubia tinctorum (assembly GCA_032355605.1). Taxonomy (NCBI): domain Eukaryota; kingdom Viridiplantae; phylum Streptophyta; class Magnoliopsida; order Gentianales; family Rubiaceae; genus Rubia; species Rubia tinctorum. Next base: position 5,744 of record JAULKM010098051.1, read on the forward strand.
ATACTTAGAAAAAAAATAAGTTTTCTCTCTGGTCTCGAGAAAGATTTTAAAAATCCATAAAAGCAGCTCCGTCAGGCTGCGTTCATTGCAAATAGGCACTGGTATTTTGACTTAAGGCACCATTATTAATACCGGTGCTACATTATTTTCCCTATTTTAAAACCCATACGGCTGCACCACTCTCATTCTAATAAGAGCACTCAAAGGTTTTGACCCCAAAAATCCAAAATCCCCCATTTCCACTTCATTCAGATTGTGCTTCATAAGGTAACACCATAGTTTCCATTTAATCTAGAAATTATCTCATACATTGTAATTTAAATAATAGTTAGATTTGCCATGAAAAGTTAATCTTGAATTGTATTGTTCATTTCAAATTCCATAGTTTATCATTCAATTGTAATTCTAATTCTAATACGTTGATTTAGTTTTAGAAGTACTGTGGTTGAGATTGAGATAATATGATGTTTCATGTTGTTCTAATATGTTAGAACATTGAGTTTTTTACCCTAGCATAGAAGGTATTCAGTAAAATGCTTGTATGTGAATGGCCATTTTGGCCCCCAAAACCCCAAGTAAGAGTTCGAGAAAAGGAGCGTTATCGCCACCCTCTAGAAGATCTCACTCGAAACAATAAGATGATAGATTTATGTCTGAGGAGGCAAGGTTTTCATACCAAAATTACATAATGTGGAAGTAATAGAGATATAATTGATTTAGAATCATGATAAACCTTTCTGATTGGTTCTGTATATATCTTGTTCTATATTTGTTTAGGTCTTGTATATTTTTTTTGTACTCAATATATATATATATATATCAATACACACAACCATAATTATTTGTGGGTTTTACATTCTATCATGGTATCAATCAGGTCTCTCTAAATATTCTCCGCCTTTTCCTAAATATATCCTAATTTTCTCCCTGTTTTTCCGATCGAAGGTTACGCCCACCCGCCACGTATTTTACGATCTCCACTGCTGCTACCCTGCTCGCCGGTGATCACTGATCAAATCCAGATGATGCTGCCGCATGCTCATTCGCTTACCACCAACGTTGATTGCATGCGTCACCACCGACACCTTCACGCGCCACCGATAAGCCTTCAGCATCATCTGATCTCTGCCGCTGCTGCTCTTACATCCTTGCCCAATAGTTAGATCAATCGTCCGCTACCATTCATAAGCTTGTTGTATGTTTGGTGCGATTTGAATTTATAATGTGCTTGGATCTATTCATGCGTGTTCCATCGTTGATAAGCTGCATCACCATCAAGCTTACCGCTTCAAACTACTCTCACTAGCGTACGCATGTTACTTCTATTTTACCTACTGTTAAATTGATTGGTTTTGTTGATGGATCTGCTCATTTCCCAGATCTTCCTACAATTTTGGCTTCTAAGGAACCCGGTGACAAGGTTTATGAAGTTGTCGCTGCTCGTGATACTTGGATTCAATCATATCAGCTAGTCCAAGCAGCCCTTTTTTCATCCCTTACTCTATCCGCAATGTCAGTATTTGATGGTATGGTCACTGCTGCTAGGGTATGGGAGTCTTTAGCCACTAAATATCAGAATAATTCTCCTGCTCGTTGCCTTTATCTATGTGATTGCTTGTATGGCATTCGTCAGGATGATCAGTCTGTTCAGGATTATTATTCTCACTTTAAGGATATTCTTGATGAATTGCGTGTTCTTGGTCACAATCATGCTGATAACAATATTGTTATATTGTTTTGTTGTGGCTCGATTGATAAGTTTACCCAGTTTTCATCTACCCCAATGATTAAGGACCCTTTACATGTTTTGTTTACCATTCTGGCCGATAATGAGGCTTTAGAGTTTTCTCTCAAAGATCACTTATCTTCAGCTTCTAGGCCAGTCCATGTTGCATTCTCTGCTACTTCAGAGGTGTCCGGACAGCCAACCATGGCAGAGAAGGTTGTGGTTATTGATGAGGGACGGGCAGCAGAGGGAAAGGCGGCAGTCAGTGGTCCCCCTCCACAAGGTGGCTATGGCGGTGACACCTATGTCTACCAATGAGATTATTGTCCCGGTCATCTCGCTGAATATTGCTACAAGACTTTTCATGTTTCTCGCGATGATGTTGCAAATACTCGCAGACACATCTCAACCACGACATTATCAACAATATACCGCAACCCATGATTGGCACATGGACTCTGGTGCTACCAATCACATGTCTACTTCAGCTTCTAATATGAATAATGTCACTCCTTATAACGGTAATAGTCGTGTTTATTTTGACAATGGTTCTTCTTTGCATATTCATACACTGGCAGCGTAGAAAGAACCCGAAACTCCTACTCACTTTGTCTGATGTCTTGGATGTTCCACACATCACCAAGAATTTGTTATCTATTTCCAAGTTAACTAGGGATGTAAATATTGTTGTTTGTTTTGATGACATTTCTTTCACTATTCAGAACAAGGTTACCAAGGAGCTCGCGGGCCGAGGACATGGTGAGGGAGATCTCTAAATTTTAGATTATGGTGGTGATGCTTTAGTTTCTTTTGTTGATTCAAATAAAGCCAATGCCTCATTTAAGCTATGGTATAGTCTCTTAGGACATGTTCCTTTTTATTTTATTTCATCTTTGAGTAGAACTGGTAGTTTGTCAGTTACTAGTTTGCTGTCTAAGGCTCATTTGTATTCTTCTTGTGAGATGGCTAAAAGCAAGCATTTTTTTAATGATAATTTAGAACGTGCACCACACATACTTAATTTATTTCATCGTGACCTTTGGGGACCCTCGCCTATTGTCACTAATGTTGGGTATCTTTATTATGTCATTGTTATTGATGATTTCTCTCGGTTTACTTGGTTATATCCTCTACGACGAAAGTCTGATTTTGTGGAGGCTTATATCCAATTTGAAAATAATAATTGAGAACCAGTTTTCTACCACCATTAAAGTATTTTAGAGTGATGGTAGGACCGAGTCTGTGAATCATCGTATGCGAAGTCATTTTGCGTTAAAGGTCATCCATCAACAACTTTCTTGTCCTTACACTCGTGAGTAAAATGGTCGCGTGGAGAGGAAGCATCGTCATATTACTGAGATAGGTTTGTCAATGCCTTTTCATTATGGCTTTCATCATTCATTTTGGTATGATGTTTTTTCGACAGTAGTCTACATCATCACAGACTGCCTACTCCAATTTTATCAGGTCAGTCTCCAATCTCTGTTATTTTTGGTACAATGCCTAACTACTTCAATTTTCATCCATTTGGTTGTCGAGTTTTTCTGTATTTGAGGCCATATGCTGCACATAAATCAACACCTTAGAGTATGTCTGGTATATTTTTGGCGTACAGTTCACAGTACAAGGGTTATCGATGTCTTGATCCTCTCATGAAGAAGGAGTACATCACTAGCCATGCTCGATTTGATGAGTTGTTTTTTTCCAGCTAACCATACTGGCTTTGTTACATATTTATCATCATTTGATATTTTTGCATTTTTGAAGCCTTCGTCAGTTTTGTCAGAGGTGTTTAAGCCATCTTCTTTAGTCGAATCACCCATTATTTTCGAAAATGACAACTTTCATCATGTACTGGAAGCTCAGGGCTCATAAGAAAATTTTGTTTGTTTGCCACAGGGAGACCAGCAGCCTGACCGACAGCTGCACACGCAGCCCGCAGAGGCGCACGCCCAGCAGCTGCCGGTTCATGCACCGGCAGTGGGTGTGTATCATGCATCACCGCCACGAACTCTAGCCGCTTCATCAATTTTCTAGGCGATCCCAGCTTTCCCAACACCGCCATCGCCACCAGCATCCCCTACTCAGCCACCACCGTCTGCTTCGTGCACCAAGCCCACCTCAGGTTTCGTGCCTGGCTCAGGATACGCACCATCTCTGGCGTCGGGTCTCTCTTCTTGTTATCGGATGGCTACTCGATCATGCACTGGTTCACTTCGCTGCTAATTGATGTGTAGCGCAAAATTTTTCCCATCCCAGCTGCCTAATTGTTTCTTGAAAAGTTGGGTTTTCTTTTATTCCCCTTTCCGGTTAATATAACTTTGCTTTTGAATTTAACAATTATTTTTATTTACCATAATTATTCAATGAAATGAAAATTCATGGGTGGGGTAACGAAGGAAGGTAACGTAAAGGAAAAATTTATAAGAATGGTCTATTTGCAATAGCTTTTTAAATTGGCCTCGAGAACACATTACAGATTAATTTATTCTTCAAACATGTACACATGCATTTTTATAAACTGAGTTATTACTCTTGTAGAGATGATTCACAACCCTAATAGTTTTTAAAACCTTTTTGGCCGTAACATAATTTTACTACTTACATATTACGACATGTTCAGATAACACAATTATCCCAAAAACTGTTATCTCTCCATCGTACATATGTGAATTAATTATTATTTTGGTCAATTTTGTCATCCGACTAACCCCAAATAGTAACGGTGAAAGACAATGAAATTGTTGGAACCGACATATGAACCATACTACCGGTGCTATATTTCTATTGAGGGACCCAAAATGTTTAAATATTTGTAGCCAGAATAAGTCCGGAAAATGAATACATGTAAAAGACAATGAAATTGTTGGAACCGGTATGTGAACCATACTACCGATTCTATATTTTTGTCGAGGGAACCGAAAATGTTTAAATATTTGTAGCCAGAATAAGGCGGGAAAATGATTTTTTATAGGCACCGGTATTGAATGCATTGGAACCAGTTTTCACACCGGTGATCAACACTTAACCAAAAATTTTAACTTTAGCTCATTTGCCCTTACCAGAAATTTTAAAAACCCCATTAAAGTAGTGTGGCACAGCTGCATCATGCACTTATAGGAACAAGTATAAGATGCATAGGCACCGTTATTATACCGATGCTCCACACTTAGCCATTTGAATGACCTTTTACTCTCGGGTCATGGAAAATTTTATTTTATAGATTTAAGGAAGCTTGATGTAGCCGCGTTGGACACATTGGGGCACCATTATTTTCCTCATAGGCACCGGTAATGAACATACAAGCACCGGTAACGTACTTATTTGCACCAATTTTTAAACCAGTGTTACGTACTTAGTTTTTTAGATCTTTCAACCTCTTGAGTTATTTTTTTTATTTATCATAGGCACCGGCATCGTGATACTTATATCGGTGCTACTGATGGTCATATAAAAGGTCTAAGTGAAGGAACCGTGATATGAATCTCCTTGCGAAGACTCTGAATTGCGGAAAATTGGATCTTTAACCAAATGGGAATTTCGCCCAACCC
>JAULKM010098062.1:0-11020 GCA_032355605.1 Rubia tinctorum
GTGGGATTCAAACTTATATAGGGAGCTAACACTCTCTCAACTTCCAATGTGGGACTTGGGTTGAACACACCCAACATGTCTAAACCCTTGTGTCTTCATCAGCCTATTAGTGTAGGCTTCAAGCACAAAGGCCTGCTCTTCGGCGGAGCAAAGCTCCTAGATCTTAGCATTCTCGTCGAAAAAGGACTTGACAGACTCCTCCACTAAATTCAGTTACTTCCTTCTCATGATTTGAAGCAGCCTTCTTAAGGGTCTTTTGAAGCTCTCCCACCTTCTTCTCGAGCTCCTGGACACGACTAGTGGCAACCTTAACCTCCTTGGCTTGGCTCGCCTTAACTAGGAGCTCTCGAAAGATCGAGTCCACAGCATCCATCGCAGAAGCCACCTCGAGAACTAAAGTTAGAAAAAGGTTGAAGGAACCCAGAGACACAAGGTTGCCTTCCCCCGCATCAGCCTCGGAAAAAGCATTGGGCTCTAAGGGGTTCTGATTGAGAGCTTTCCACCTTCGAGGGGAATGATGAGGGTGCTCGAACTCCCCGTGATTCTTTTTCAATTGGACCTCAGTTTCGGTGGTAGTAAGAACTACAGAAAATTGTTCTTGAGGGGAAGGGATTCTAGTAGGATCCTCGGAGCAAGAAAGATTAACCATCTCGTCCCTCTCATCTTGATGCCGACGTCATTGCTGAAACCCCCATGAAACACAAAAAAAAGTGAGAAAATATAAATAGAAAGCATAGAATTATGACGAAAAAGCAAAGAAAAAGAAATGAATGGTATCTTGAAATGTCGCAAACACCTTCATGCAACCGGGGGGTACCCTTCGAAGAGGCCTCTGCCCTCTCTGCAATATCCTTGGTTGGGAGATAAGGGACATTAGGCTCGGTGCCCCAAGGTTGCATGGTAACCTTCGAAGAGCTACCGCCCTCCTTCCTATTTGCCATTTTAGAAACCCCTCCCTCGACATCGGACAACGTGTTCTTTTTTTTCTTCCTGGGTTTTCCATGCTTGTATACCTTCTTCTTGTACCTCTTGGATAAGGCCACATTAAAAGGGTATGTAGGGTGAGACATCTTTATCAACATGGGGGCTTGACCAAACACCCATCAATCGTATACTTTTGGAGACTAAGTATAACCAGACCCTTGCTTCCCACAAGTGGCTACGACATCCAATGACTCCCTAAAAAGACTGTTCCTATCTGACACCAACTCTTTGGGCACACAGTAGTGGCCGTTCTTCTTAAACCTCGGCTTCGAGTTCCATTTGGGAACCTAGTAACATTCTTCCTCACTATCGAAGGTGTAGATGGGAGGTTCCACCATCTTTTACAATTAGAGGATATCTTGATGGGATGTTTTGATGTTCTATTTCTAAGGGTAAGAACACCCTTGACATCCATATCTTTGTTCGTGGAAGGCTTGCTCCGAGACACGTAATAGAGCGATCGGAAGAGCTTGTATGAGGGAGTGATCTACAAGTTATGGTATTGCATCATTAAGGCAATGATGTAGGTAAGGTCATTCGAATGAAGCTGAGATGGGTTAACTTAATGCTCTTTGAGAATACGAAAGAGGAGTGGGGGAAACAGGAATCAAAGGACTAACTTCAAATCACTTTTGTAGACAGCGCATCTCCCCGGTCGAGGGCTGTTAGGGGTCTCATCATCTCAAAAGACCTCCAGTCTGAGCTCTGTAGGAATTTTAACCGTGGCAGGTAGAGTAGTAAGAAAATTGGATATCCCTTTGGGACCCTGTTAGGGACTCTCGATAATGGGAACAATAATGTCACAGAAAAATAACCTTCCATCCTTATCTCTTTCATTCTGAACCTCCCTTGACACTGCTTATTTCCGATGTAAACCCCTATGTGGTGGTAGACACTGATCCGGAGTACCTTTTGCTCCTCCGTCAGAAGAACCCAATCAATTCATCATGTTCACAACTATGGAAATCTTCTCTGCACTCAACCTTCGTCCAACATTTCTGGCACCCAACCATTCTCTAACATAAAAACCCAGCAACATCAACAATTTTTTTTGTTTTTTTGTACTCTAAGGTTCAATACAAAGCCCTTACGGACTGATTGCTCTCTTGCTACTGGATTTTCCCATCATTATCGGGTAATCGAAATAAAATGAGGGGGGGAAGAATATGACAAATCAGGAGAGGCAACATGTTGCTGAATTTTTGTTGGACAATAATGGGGGTGGGAAGATACTTCAAGGGAAGATAATGGGGGCAACATCAAGGTTAAATTGCAACAGTAGAGCCCTTAGTTACATCTAGTCGAGAATGAAACTTTAACTATCTATGGGGCATCCGCTGGGCATGAGATCCAGAATGTTCGGTCATCCGAGCTACAACAAGAAGGACAAAGATCTGGAGGCATTACGAGCCTTACCTGCAGTCAAAAAAACAATCAGAGGCACAAGTGCATGTTTAGGGATAGAGAAGAGCACAATACGACGAGTTGTGGCAACAAGGGTTATCAGGAGTCATACAAATAGTATCCATCCAGCCCTAACATTTCAACACAAGGTACACAGGTTACAGTTCTGCATATCAAAATTGCAAAACAACTTTCAATTATAGCCCATGGACAATGTAATCCACTTATATAAGAAGTGGTTTTACATGACCAAGCCAACTTTCTGTTACCTTTTAGCACCAGGTGAACCTAAACCCTTGAGAACATGTAAACATAATTGTCATATTCCAAGGCTTATGTTTATGTGTGTTGTGAGTATGCCACTTTACAGCCATGGTGGTGTTTTACTTTTTGATGGGAATTTTGGGGCGTTCCCATTTACTTAGAGGGTTGAAGCACAAAGAACCAGCATTAACTGTCCAAGAGAAACTATGAAAACAAAGCCTGTGGAGAAGATCACCAAAATTGTAACACAAGAAAAGATTATAATCTCACGCTTATCATGAAACTTGTTTAACTGTTAATATGTTTATTTACATATAATAACAACAAACAAAGAGTTACTTTTGAGAAAATAATCATTATGGCGAATACAAAAATATCACATACAATAATATTATCGCTTATATATCTACTCAAATATATGGTCAAAACTTGATAGAGAATAGTGTCAAGTAGTAAGTGTGATATTTGAGCTGGGACAGAGGGAATACAAGAAATCATTCCAGTAAACAAAACATGTTGGCCACCATTCATGAACAAGCACATTAACATTCAACAAGACAATTGCAAGACACGCATTAAGAATTCAAATCCTCAATCCTGGGAAGTAGCTGACTCCAGTGGCTTTCATATCAACTTGGTAAGTCAACTATCTAAATTCCCAGATCTCAATGTATTGGACCTTGGTTTTTTTAACTCCATACAGAGTCTGCAACATGAAATACCGAGTACAACACTTGATAAGTTACTAGAAGCAGTTACAATACATATGACAGAGAAGATCTAGCAATATTGAATAAGGTTTTCCTCATCCATCAAGAATCAATGATAAAATCATAAAAACAAGGGGATTCAACAATTATAAGATGGCTCATATTTAAAAAAAAAGCACCATAAGGAGAGGATAAATGCTAAGGATGCTTAGTTTTGATCATGGAATTGTACGCGAAGCCATGAAGCACCTGGTTATAATTCAGGAAACTCAAGAAATGGGGTAGTTGATGCATGCACTAGGGTATCAAGTGCAGCAGAATGGTAGTCTGTTCCTATCTTTTGAATAGGTTAGACTAGGGGAGACATTTTGGAAACCTGAAAACTTGTTTCTTTTGGTGAGAAAACATGTTTTATTTGTAGCCCATTTCAAATTAATGAAATTTTCATTTTCATTTGTGTATAATGTATATTAGGCCATAAAAAATGGGAATGCACTTCGTGAATGCACGTCCATGCTCTTCCACATATAGGCCGAGAGTAAATGCGTGAAGAATCTCGATGAGTGAAAATAAAGTCGTAATGAAAAGTGGAAGATGAAGGGATAAGAATAAGCCATATTTAATTTTTGTTGGTGATGTGTTTAATGTGGGAAGAATAATTATTTACATAATTTTGGGTTTGGGTTAGGTAAGTTGTTAAATTGGACTGGGTTAGGAAAATTATGTCTACGACAATTAGGACAGCACGACTAAAAAATGAATAAAAACTGACCATAATTGGAAATAAAATAAAAAGTGAAAAAATAGCTATAATATTTCAAAAAGGAAAGAGTGCAAAAATAAGTGAATGGAGGGAGTATGATTCAATATCAGTAATTAAGATGCATGTGTGTGAGTAGCAAGAAACTTTAACTCACAAAAAAATGCTCCTTTTCTCTCTAGAAAAACTATCTAACCAATCTCTACAATTTCTAACAAAATATTAAAACAACTGCCACCTTTAACAGTAATATTCTCCATTAACATCATCATCTCCTCCCTATAGTCACCGAAAACGTAGCCCAATGGTGGCTACGCCCTCTGGCGTGAGTCCTCCGCCCTCATACAAAGTTGCTCTCATTTAACAACCTACCCAAAACAACAAATCAAAATTCCACCTCAATCTGATAACCGAATACAAAGGAAAAATTGTTGTTCTTTTCGATGATGCTGAGATCGATCAACTTTCAGAGCCCTACAAATGAAACCTCATCGGAAAATTCCCTAGGGGCAGACCATCTATTGAATTTATCAGACACCACTTCAAGAAGATTGGTTTCAAAGGGGAAGTTATAATCACCGCACTGGACAGGAGGTACGTCTACATCGAATTTGATCTTAACGAGGATATCAAATGCTGCCAGATAAAGAGGAACGGGAATCTAGGAGGTACAATCATGAAAGTCCAAAAGTGGACTAAGAATTTTGATATGAAAGAGGAGCCACCATTGGTCCCAATCTGGCTGACGATGAAGTTTCTGCCGGCGTACAATCTATATCCGGACTGAATCCCGCACATTGGTAGCCTCTTAGGTGAGCTCATCTTCACAGACCAACCTACAACCAACCATACGAGCCCATCCACAATCTGTCTCTGTGGGGAAATGGATCTCACAGCTGATTTCCCAACAAGAATCAGGTTGGGCTCAACTAAGGAGAGCAAGTGGTACGATATCAAGTACGAATGTCACACCAGATATTTTTTAAGTGCCTTAATATTGGACATCACACATCAAAATGCGGAACCCTTAAGTCAATAGTTTAAAATTAGAAGCCGGCAGAGAAGTGGGTGCCAGTACTTGTCCTGGAAATTGACCCAAGGGAGCAATCAACACAGAAAGAACCAAAGGAGGCTAATGAAGAAGAGGTTTTCCAAGATGCAATGGAAAGTATTGGAAAAGACCAAATAATGTTGGACAGAGGTAGAACCATTAACATTTTTAGTCCAAAAGATTCGAGCAAAATGAACTCTGCAAGCCCTCGAAGGAATACTCAATTCGATTTTGCAGATCAAGCTTCAAGGAATAGGAAGAGAAATTTCTCAAATTGGCATTCAATGGATGATATGTAGATCATAAGAAACAAGGATCATTATCCTCAATCTGAACCTTACAATATAACTGATAGAAATGACCCAATTCTCAATCTTAGGAAATTTCATGATACTTTACTAATGAAGTTTAAACTGTAGGCACAAGCTGGTTGAAATAAACCATAGCAGACACATGCACAATGGATGGGGCTGGTAGAAAATAATCTAAGCCTAAAACTAAAAGGGATACGGATGACAAACTGGAAACTGGAATAGTATTCAGCAATACTTCAGGTATCCCAAGACTCAAACCTCCAGATAGACAAATGAGTTTTTTAACTCACCAAATATGGTTACAACTCACTTGAAAGATAGAACTAAGCCCTCTCATGAATCTGAAAATACTTATGTGGAATGTTAGAGGGATGTATGCTTCTAGGTTGAGACTAAAAAAGCTAACTCACACTCACTAGCTTGATATCTTGCTAATAATTGAGATAAATTAGAAAAAAAATTTGAGAAAAATGACTTTCTTTAAGGAATCTGTTAGGTTTTGATAATGACATAGGATCACAGGATTCAAGAATATGGGTGTTATTCACAAACAACCTTATTCCCACACTTATAGTTGATAACCAAGATTTTCTCAAAATACTAGTTACCAATACAAACCATAATGTAAGCCTCATTTCATTGTTTTTTATGGTAAAAATAATAGACAACTTAGATCTCAAATGTTTCAGGCACTCACATAATTAACTGAGGTTCATCCCGTACCTGCAATTTATGTTGGAGACTTTAATGTAATTTGGACAATCTCTGATTATAAGGGCAGCAGCACCCCTAATCTTAATAGTATACTAGACTTTGATACATACATTCAATCCACATTCCTAAATGATCTAATAACTGTTGAAAACATATTTACCTGGACTAATGGTAGAAGGGGGGTAAATATAGTGTGCAAGAGACTTGATCATATAATGGCTAATGTACAGTGGAATGATTAGTACCCAAATACATCTGTACCACTCACCACTCTTACTAGACACACACATAGAGGAAACCTCAGCTCTAAAAGCTTTAAATTTTAGAAAATGTGGTTAGAACTAGCAGAATTATATGACGTGATAAAGACTAACTGGGAGATTAATATAGAACAAAAGGGTATGATAGGTTTCTCACTGAAACTTAAAAGACTCAAAAATGTTTTGAAATAGTGGAATAGGACCAGTTTTGGAAGTATCTTTGATAACATACATAAAAATGAGATCAAGGTAAAAGAATTGGAGATAGCCTATTATCATTCTCAAACGGACTATAATTTTAACCTGCTAGCCCAGGTCACAGCTGAGCTAAACTAATACCTGAAGGAGGAAAACCTATATTGGAAATGGAAATGAAGGATCAAATGGTTGCAAGGAGCTGGCATGAATACAAAATTATTCCATAACTTTTTCAGTTATAGAGAATCTAGGATTAGGATTAATGAGACCAAAAATTAATCTGAAAATTGGCTAATAGACCAGGCAGATATAGGTAATCATGCAGCAGTATTTTACAAGGAACTCCTTAGCCAGGATAAATTAGACATCACAGGTGAGGCATTAACATAATGTTTAGAATACATCCATAAGATCATTATAGATGAGGATAACTACAACCTAATAAAAATTATAGACATGAAAGAGCTATGACAGATAATGTTCAGTCTGAATCCAGATAGTGCCACTAGACTTGATGGATACCCTGGTTTCTTCTATAGATATGCCTGGGATAACATCAAATTTGATCTTCTTAAGTGTGCACCGGATTTTATGTGTGCCTTTTCTATCCCATCAAATATTTCAAGCACACTTATCTGCCTTATACCAAAACCCTTACTCCTGCCACTCTTCTCATTGCAGACCCACCTCTTTATCAAATTTTAGTAACAAAATCATTTCTAAAATCCTTCTTGAGAGAATTACACATGTGATTGATAAATGTATCTCTGTGGAACAGAGTGCTTTTATCCCAGGGACAGAAATTACTGATAATATACTTATCAGGAAAGTGATGGAAAGAGTTTTGGATAAGAGAAATCAGTTTCTAAACCTCATTGCAAAGATTGAGATGTCCAAAGCCTTTTATAGAGTATGTTTTATGATTTTAAATTCATTAATCTTGAAAATGAGGTTTCATGGACATTTTGTTAGAGTTATTTTGTCCAATATATTTGCTTCTTACTTCTCTGTACTTATCAATGGGGTTCCTAATCATTTTTAAGGCTTCAAGGGGTCTCAAACAAGGAGACCCTCTGTCACGAATACTATTCAACCTCATTACCGAGGTACTGAATAGAGGTCTAAACTGCATGTTCATAAATAAATTTCTTGATCCATTCAATATCCCAGGAAACTCCATGATCTCACACCTATCATATGTTGATGATATTGTGATCTTTCTAAAGGCAACAAATAAATCCCTTAAAATATGATACAATTCTCAACAATTTTTGAAAATGCCACGGGGTAAAGGGTTAACTATAATAAAAGTGCCTTTTATGTGGGGAATAAAACAAGCATGGAAATCAGGGATAGGATCTGTAATACCACAGAAATGTCACATGGGGCCTTTCCTTTTTTTTTGTATCTGGGTGTAACCATTTTTAAGGCCATGAAATTGAATGTATATTTCCAGAAATTGATTGAGAAGATGAATGCTAAGGTACATAAATGGAACTCAAAGCTTCTTAATCAAGCTGGTAGAAAAACCCCAGTCAAACATGTACTGGCTTCCATTCCTCAACACACTTGGTGTGTTATGGCACCTACAACTTCAATGGTCGATAGAATAGAACTGGTATGTTTAGACTTTATTTGGAGAAGTAACAAAGATGGTACCAAGAAAAGACACTGGAGAGGCTAAGATAGATTGAGCTACCCCCACACAGAAAATTGACTGCAGCTCAGGGACTTCTCATCAATTATAGATAGTTTCTCTCTCAAATTGTGGTGGAAACTACAATTAGGATCCACCATGTGGTCAGAACTGATTTGTTCTATGCCAAAATCATCAAGGACTTCTGATCCTTGGAAGAGAGCTATAAAAATATCTCAAATTGCTTTGGAAACTCCTTTGTTCTTATTGGTAAAGGCAACTGTAGTTTTTGGACAGCAAAATAGACTCGGTTAGGATACTTAGAAGATTTTTGGGATAGTGAAATGGAAATCCCACATCCATACATCACGGTGAAATATTTTGGAGAACAGAGGAACTTATTGATCAATGATATTAGACTGGAATTGGATGATTTTGCATGTACCCATATTATGCACGATCTTTTTTACTGATTTGCATGACCAATTGATATGGAATCCAGCAATGACAAGTAAGTTCTCTATCTCTACTGCATATTAAATTCTCAGGAATAAGAAGCTACAATCATCTTCTCTGGAAAAGGTATGGAACAAACTTCTGCCTAGAAATTTTTTTATCTTCTGCTGGAGATTAATAAATAATGTGCTGCCTCTAGATGATATATTAGGAAGGATGGGGATAGTTGATACATCAAGATGCCCATTGTGTCTTCCGGAAGCTGAAACATTAAACCATATGTTTAACCTGTTCCTAATCTTAGCTGAGCTTTTGTTACATGCATATCAATTACTAGATATTTCAGATCCACTTATACATATGATCTTTGATAAGCTTTCATGGTTCTGGTCAACAGCTCCGCATCTAAAGAAAAAAAAATAATTTTTCAACTTAATCCCTTCTTTCTATGCTTCATAATCTGGAAATCAGGATGTGCTTTCATCTATGATAATAAAAAACCTTGCATTTCTAGAATGAAGTATGATTTATATTGATTCATGGTTAATATTTTCACAATGAACCCTCAAAAGAGGTATTCTGACTGTGACTTACTGGAAGCAAAAAGGTTCTTGTCAGTGCATAAATCCCTAAGTTAAGGATCCTCAGGATAGTTAAATGGATGCTACCTGACATGGGATGTACTTTAAACACTGATGCATCTTTTAAACCATCCATACCACCAAAGGTTGGGATTGTAGTTAGAAGTGGGGATGGAAATGTTTCTTAGTGGTGATAACATTATAGAGGCATCAGATGCACCTAGTCTGAATTGTTTGTTGTAATATCTGGAATAGAGGTTTTCATTCAGTACAATTTCCTACCACTAACTGTACAAACTGATTTCTTGCAGTTCTGTAATCTAATGAAATCGAGAGCTACATGGTCGTGGAAAATCACATAAAAATATGGAAGTTGTAGAAGCACTTGCTCCACTGCAATGGGTCTATCATCCATACCTTTAGGGAGCAAAACACTGTGGCACATGCCCTGGCAAAGATTGCAGAAACAAGGAGAATCTAAAGTAGACAGGCTTGGAATTGGAGTCACTTGAATGACAAAACAAAGGTGGCCATAATTGGTGACAGATTGGGAGTCGTCAACTTGAGAATTCAAGATATCGAATGAAGCAACTCTTTTGTGAAAAGCTACTTTGTATGCCCATATCTTACCTCTCTTGTGAATATATCTATTGATTATCTTCCTACACTTTGATTAACACGGGAGTGGAGATCTAACCTGTAGAAACACAATCAAGGGAATGTATTGTGTTGATAGTTGTTTTTGCCTTAGAAGCGCAACAACGTAAAACTACTTAGATTAGGAACTTGTATATTTTGAACGATTATGGTTTTGAATAAAAGGTTTCGAGAGCCTAATAAACACCCTGCCAACTGGTGGCTTATTTCAAAAAAATGCATGTGTGTGCTTCATTGAACCATGTTTTACTGGTGTCTGAAGTACGAAAACCATCAATTTGTTTTTAATGTTCAAAGTTATAGTCTAAGAAGTACGTTATTCAGTACATTCTACCGGTTGTTCCATTACTTTGCATTCCATGTGAAATTTACAATTACTTTGCTACTGGATTTGGTATTCATATTGCTGAATTTATCAATTTTCATGCAGACAAAATTTTGTTTGAGGCTGTCTCACAGTGAGACCAAAGATTAATGTGTAATATTACAAATTTTATTAGATATAGGGTTCCAAGTATAATATAAGAAAGTTTCAGATGGGAAGGAGGGATGTAGGACAAAATACCACTTTTTGGGAGGTGTTGGACATAAATAATTGGGAAATTAATCATTCTACTCATAAGAATCTCGCTGGTCAAGAATTCGGATTGGAGAAATTCGCGGATCAATTTTTCCCTCATTTCTACGCAATGCACGAATTTTTACTGCCAGACTTGATGTTTCATTTTGATTACTTGATGTTTCAATTTGATTTCTTGATGTTTTAACTAAAACTTGTGATAGTGTTTTACAAGTGTTTTTCCCACTAAAATCATGTGTTTTAAAGTAAAAATTTTATATTTTATTTGTAAATATTGTATTTGAATGTTAATTTTTTAACACTTTATACGTGTTGGCACTAGTTAGTGGTATTTTATTATATTAAAATTTATCTGATAGGAGTAATTTATATTTTCATTTTGATTAATGTATTAGTTTTCAGCACGCCCTTTTAAAAGGCAACTTTGATGTTTCTCTTTTCCCTATCTTAT
>JAULKM010098073.1:0-11020 GCA_032355605.1 Rubia tinctorum
ACCCGGTTCATACAACCCGAAAATTTTATCTTAATTTCTTCTAATTTACACTTTAAACCTTGGTCTTTCCATGACTTGTGGAAATACCGTCTTTCAAGAGACGAACTCAGTTAAGGCAAAGTAAAAAATATTATTTAATTTATTTATTCATCCTCGAATTATTATTTTTTGTCAACATTAAAAAATGACACAGAGAACCCATCCTTTCCTTTATTTTAGTTTTTTTTGAATTTTTTTTACAAAACTAATGAGTTTATAATATTTTAAATAATAACATATAGAGAACGTTTTCTCCAAATGCAACTCTATTTTTTGGTTCATTTCAATCTACTAAAACGAATAATGATTTTCTTTGCAAAATTGGAACAAAATTAAAAATGATAACTCATCCTCTGTTTTCCCTTTTAAAAAAATAATGATAAAGGGTGGACACGTTTGGAAAATGCGTCATCTATTTTTTATTTTAAAAACACAATAATAACAAGAGGACGCATTTGGCAAATGCGTCCTCTATTTTTAAAAATTAATAATAACGAGAGGATGCATTCGCCACATGCGTCCTCTCTATTTGCATCCATGGCATGCTACTGCAGCGCTAGATTAAGAATTTTCTCCACTCTCTATTCTTCATTTTTTTCGTGCAAAGCCCTACCTTTAGAAGCACACCATTATTCACCATAACATCATAATTTCCTTACCTCCTGCTGCAAACACCGTAATTACCTCACTGTTCCACACCCAACACAATGATTCCCGATCACTTTTATTCCTTTTTTTACGATTCCTTTCCGTGGTTAAATTCCATGGTCACAGTACTCTCCACTCCTTCATTCATCTCCTCACAGTCAAGTTTTCATCCACCAATTTCATCTCTAGCAGACTCAAGTTTCTCACATCCTAGAGTCGCAAAGCCTATTCGGGTTTCTCAATGGTACTCTGCTGTGTCCTATTGTTCCAACGGCTACCTAATCGTCTTAGTCGTTCTCCTTTGCTAGCATTTTCTCTTCTTCGGGTGCTACTACTACCGGTTCAACCAGCTCCCATAAGAAAGCATTGGCCGGTCGCAATGCTTGGATAGCCTACGATAGATCTATGTGGCCTTCTCTTTGCGACGCTCAAAGATGAGGCTATGGCAGAAGTTATCGGCTGCGAGACTTCCAAGAAAATATGGGATCACCTTAATGGTCTGTATCAGACTTTCAGCAAATCCAATGTTCTTCAACTCCGTGATTATGTATTGATCTTGCGCCAAACTGGATCTATTGTTGAGTTACACTCCAAATTTAAATCCATTGTCGATAAAATTGCTGTTATGGGACCTCCTGCTTTTAATAATGATCAAGTTCTCAGGTTTTTTGTGTTCTCAGTCTTGAGTACAAGGACTTTAGTGCTTCTTTTTTATCATAGTCTCCGTCATTTTTATATGTTGATATCGTGGCTAGGGCTACGCACCACGAAGCTTTTTTGTAGTCTTTCACATGTTTTTGTCCATCTTCAATATCTAGGACTGCTACCGTTTCATTCAATGTGTCAGATCGAGCAAAAGACGGCTGTGCATGGGACCACGCGCCAGTGAGAGGTGGTGGCGGGTGGGGTTCATGCGTCGCGCATAGCGGCCGTTCTGGTGGATGCCGTTGTGGTCGTGGCCATTGGTCTGGTTCTAGAGGTGCCTCACCTGGTAGGGTCCGTCGATAGTGCATGTGGTGTGGTCGCCTTGGTCATTATGCCGCTACTTTTTATAATGTGTTGGCTCAAGAACGCTGTCTGGATTCGAATCACTTGGATGAATCTTTTCAGTCCTGTCTGTAGTTAGATCCCTCTTCTCACACTTTAAAAAGGTACATTGACTCTAGCGCCACCAATCACATGGCATCCTCTGTTTCTGCACTTGAGAGCGTCGCTCCATAACATGGTAAATCTCATGTTTATGCTGGTAATTGTGCGCCTATTTTGATTTCACATATAGGTGATTCTCGGCTTTCTTCTACTGTATGCTTATCTGATGTCTTAGTTGTACCTGGTATTACTAAGAATCTTTTGTTCATCAGTAAGCTAACCATAGATATGGGTGTTATTGTTACCTTTGATGACCGTAACTTTATGATTCGGAGCAAAGTGTCCAAGGAGGTCATTGGTAGAGGCAACAATGAGGGTGGTTTGTAAATTTTGGATCAAGGGGAGACCACTCTTGTTTCTTTTCTACAGAACAATAAAGAACGTATGTCATTTGAGCTTTGGCATGCTTGGCTGGGACATGCGTCTAACAATGTTATTTCTTGTTTGTAAAAGTTGGGAGTACTTTTGGTTTTTTCTTTTTTACCGAAACCAAACACCCGTGCCCCTTGTGTTATGGTGAAAGGACATCGGTTGGCCTTTTTTGAAAACCCTAAATGTGCTTTGCGTGTATTTGATTTAGTTCATAGTGACTTATGAGGTTCTTTCCCCATTTTATCTGAAACTGGGTTTTCTTATTATGCTTTGTTTGTTGATGATTTTTCTCGATTCACATGGCTGTATCCTCTTCATCGGAAGTCGGATTTTGTTGATCTTATCTATAGTTTGATGCATTGGTTGAGAATAAATTTTCAGCCAAGATTAAGGTGTTTTAGAGTGATGGTGATACCGAGTTCCTCAGCACTCGTCTCAACTCTCATTTTTCTTCCAAAGGCATTCACCATAAGTTTTGCGTCTTTACACTCCGAAACAAAATGGGTGAGCGGAGAGAAAACATAGGCATGTTGCAGAAATAGGGTTCACTATGCTTTTTTCACTTGCATTTACCGCTATCTCGTTGGGATTGTGTTTTTTCCAAAGCATTTCACACTATCAACTTCTTACCTACTCTGGTCTTCTAGGGTTCTACCCCATAAAGTGTACTTTTTAATCGAGATCCCGTTTACTCAAATTTCCAACCTTTTGGCTATCGAGTTTTTCCTTATGTTCGACCAGCTGCTTCGCATAAGCTGTCTCCTCGTAGCATTCCATGTGTCTTATTAGTTATGGTTTGCAGTATAAAGGATTTCCCTTTCTTGGTCCATCTTCTGGCTGAGTTAATATCACCCACGATGCCTGCTTTGATGAGTTCTGCTTTCCATTCGCTCCCTCTCCAACCTCGGCAGCTGGTTCTCAGTTTTTGACATTGGATTTTTCCACTTTCATTCTACCTGAGATGGATTCTTTAGCAGAGCCATGTACTACATCTCTAACCAGTATATCCATTATCAAACATGCTCCTATGATTAAGATTCTCTGGAGTTTCCTGCATCATCTGTTGTTTCGGTCTTACCTCATGTTATTTCTCTACATTCCCCTCCCCCTGGCTCACCATTTTCTTCATCATTGTTTTCTTCTTCAGCTAGTTTCCCACCCTCACAACTTTTACAGACCCATCTGATGATGACTTGATCTACAACAGGGACTGTTTAGCGACGTGACTACTCATATCTTGTTGAACATGGTTTTATCACTGCATTACTTTCTTAGAAGGAGCCTACAGACTATCATTTCACTTTTTATGATCCTTAGTGGGCATCAGCTATGGATGAGGAGATTGATGCGCTGCATACTTGTGAGTTAGTTCCACGCCTTTTGAATGTCAACATTGTTGGCTCCAAATGGGTATATCATCTCAAGTATTACCCTGATGGAAGTATCGAGAACATCAAAGCTCGCCTGGTTGTTAGGGGTTCTCTCATATTCTAAGATTTGATTTTGACCACACCTTCTAGCCCTGTGGTCCAGGCCTCGATAGTTCGTATAGTTTTTGCCATTTCTATTATGCATTCATGGCCGCTTTATCAGTTGCACGTTAAGAATGCCTTTCTTAATTGTATTCTTGACTCTCCGGAGTATATGGCTCAACCTGTTGGCTATAAGGATCCACTTTTCCCAAAGCATTTTTTCGCTTGCGCAAGGCTATCTACGGCCTCAAGCAAGCCCCTCGAGCTTGGTTCTAAAGATTTAGCACATACTTGGCTTGACTTGGATTTCAATGTAGTACTGCTGACACTTCTTTGTCCATTCTCTCTCGAGGGACATCTTTTCTCCATCTCCTTGTCTACGTCGATAATATTATTCTCACAGGGAATGACTACACTATTCTTCAGCAGTTTATCACTCGCACTCATCGAGAGTTTGCTATCAAGGACTTAGGTGGTCTTCGTTATTTCCTTATCCTTGAAGTTTCGCCGACAACTTTTGGTCTTCTTCTTGGTCATGCGAAATATGCTCGTGATATTCTTTCTCATGCTAGGATATCAGATGCTACTCCTTTTCCACTCCTTTTCTGGAAAAATCCCATTTTCTTAGCAGCACCAGTCCTCAGTTTTCGAACATGACATTTTATCACTCTTCGGTTTGATCTTTGCAGTATTTGACCATCAATCGCATTGATTTGACTTTTGTGGTTAACTTTGTTAGTTAGTTATTCCAAGACCCCAAAGATGATAATTTTGCTGCAGTTACTCGGATTCTTCGTTATGTTTGGGCATATAATTTACTTTGGTCTCACCTTCCAGAATGCTAGTTCCCCTAAGGTGTTGAGCTATTCCGATGCTGAGTGGGCTCTCTAAATGGATGCTTGTAACTCCACTTACGGATAAGCTTTTTTTTCTTGGAGACAATCGTGTGTTGTGGAGCACCAAGAAGCAGCCCACTGTTTCTCGCTCTAGTGCAGAGTCTGAGTATCGGGCCTTGGCTAATACTGTTTCGGAGGTTGTCTAGTTATCCAAATTACTGTGTGTTCTTCGAGTTCATTTATCTAGGGCCCCGCTGCTATTGTGTGACAACAAGAGTGCTATCTTCTTGGCCTAGAACCCGGTTGCTCACAGCGAACCAAGAACATTGAATATCACTTTGTTCAAGAGTTAGTTTTTGCTGGCAAACATCGTGTCGCTAATGTACTACACTTCAGATTGATAACATCTTCACCAAGGGTCTTTCTCATCCTTTGTTTGAGTTTTTTAGATCCAAACTTTGCATCTCTGAGCATTCGATGCTTCACTTGGGGGGTATTAGATTAAGTCAAATAGAGGACTAGAGTTAAAGTTCATGTTACTTTACAACTCTATGATGTAATATATCTTCTATATATTCTTATTATTCAAAAATAAAATCACTATAGGAATCATCTACTCTAACAAGGTTGAGTAATAATTGAAAATAGGATGATTCGGGGTCATAAGAAATTTACGTAGGTAAAAAATCCGGGATAGAGAAATTTGTGTATCAATTCCCTCCCCCCCCCCCCCCCACAATTTTTGTGTAATGCGCGCATTTTTACTACCATATTTAATGTTTCATTTCTAGTACGTGATATTCCTACCAAATATATTTTTTGAAAAAATAAATACTCACTAAAATTACATGTCTTATAGTTGAATTCTCATCTTTCGAGGTAAATTTGTATTTACATGTTTTTTTACACTTATACATTTTGACAGTTAGTGATATTTCATTATTTTATTTTAATTTATACTTTTATTTGATTGATGTGTTATTTTTTCACCATGTCATTTCAAAATTTAGTATCGATATTTTTTCAAGTCGAATATTAGATTTTATTTTATGTATACTCGAAGTTTTAATAGTGGAATATGTTTTTTTTACAATTCTAATACAGATGTTTCATTTTTTTCAGATATCAGTGTTACATTTTGGTGCACATTTTGATGTTATATGGTATATACCTAGTCTGGACAGTATAGGTCTGCTACGACCAGCTCACTCCGAGCAAGGAAGCGAGCCAAACCAAGTCTGCTTGTAAATAATAATCGCTACGATCAGTTTGCTCAGAGCAAGGAAGCAAGTCTAACCAAGTCCGCTTGTAAACAACCATCTCCAACACAAAACATGGAAGCACCACTACTAAAATATGTCATACTAAGCCCATGATCAGGTAAAAGATGAGAAAATGGCGCGGGCCATGATGATATGATCAAGAGACTTATAAGAAGGGAAGAGAAGGACGGACTGAAAGGAAAGTCGCAAAACAATATACCGAATGAATATTCAACAGAATCTAACTTGGGTGGCAGATCTTCTCCTCAGGGATTTCCCTGGGAGTTCCTTGTAGGTGCTTGACAAGTGGAACACACTGGCTGGCTTTGTGGTTTGTTTCCATTTGGAATGAATCTCTGCATCAATGGCACAGACTCTGGGGATCGATTTTTTATTTTCTGCCATGGTTTTAATAGACCCTAATGACAATTGGAAACCACTCAGGGCACCGGACTTAAAAAGATGACACGAGAAATGGCCTGAAGAAAAAGATGGTGCACAAGTACGTACACAATCACAAGGGGGGAATTACCACTGTTATGGAGAACCACTCTGAAACATGGAATCCCAACACATTAAAATGACTGAACAAGGACACTAGATAAAGGAAACAAGACAAATTGCAAAACAACGGTCCTCCAGAACATATCAGAGCAAAATAAAACTAGAAAAACTTACCACAACCATAGCAAAATTGTCAGTGCCCCTATAGTTTGATGCTTCTTTAATTAAGGTACGTTCACCCAAAGGTACATAAAACTAGGCCAATAACCGCTCACAATTTTGTAAATTGCTCATAATTGTAGAAATTTGCCCTTATGTTAGAGGACATAGTAATAAGACCTTTCTTAGACACGAGATTAGGTTCGCTAAATGCACCTAAGAACATGTTTCACTGGAATCACATCGACATAATAATACATTAGAAATAAAGAAAAACATTTAACTTGCAGGGCCAATACAATATTATATCTTCCTAATAAGCTTTATACTCACAACATGCCCTCACATAATACACCATGATCCTATCTAAAACACATTTAAACTGTCAATCCTAATATAGTCATGCCCTACATGGCCTTAAGGTAAATAGGATGATGACTAATTTATCTACCCATTCTTCTTTAACTAGTACCCCGAGCCAGGAACACTACCATCCCACGTGTAAAGCGTAACAATGAGATCACTTTGCTTATACGTCAAACCACCTAAGCAAACTACAGGCGGAAAATTTATCCAAATCTACACCTGTGTAATGCTTCTCTTTCTCATGGCTGCACACTGGAGAAAACTTGGGGCACGAATCCCATGTGAGTTCTTCCTCGTGCTCACTCGACGGGTTTTTGAGATGATGTCATGTCACCATCACCCCCTCCCTCTTGCATTCATTAACCCCACTCACCAATCTTGCCAGAAGGCATAAAAATCCCATAGTTTAGAAACAAAATTTAACTTGTAAGAAATCCATATTGCATAAAAAACACTTACGGTATAATTTAATGGTTTTAACTAGGTAACACGGGAATAGTACCCCACCTAAATGAAGCAAACCCTCCAACCAACTCCAGCCACCACATAACCGGTGATGAGGTGAAGGATAACCAAGAACAATATTTGTATCATTAATAATCATTTTACATCATGCAAACTTGAAGCAAAAAACCACAAACAAACTTAGAAGATACTCTCAAAACGCTATTGCTTTGCATTAAAATGTTGGGATTGTAGCCCTTATGTGGGCACAATTTGGCCTCAGGCAACCAATAATTTTTTTAATAAAATGTGCTATTAAAGAAACCAACTAACCTAATAGTCGCTATTGGAAAATGGAATGCCATATTATTCTTGAAAAGACTCAATGTACCAAACCCAAGGGGCAACCTTATCTAAAAATTAAGGCCTACGTCGAAAAATGACTATAAACCCATAAAAGTACTAAAACCCCACCATGGCATCAACCTGAAATCTAAAACGCTACGTTACAAGATCAGGGATGTATGCCACAATTTCGCATACGCCTAGAAAATCCCCAACCAGCGACACAAGTGATGATCCATGTCTCCTTGCTTTTTGGACGCACGCATAATACCTTATCATAACTAGACACTAGGAAATAATACACGTGGTGGATGTGAACAATGGTAACCTTGATAGTAAATCAACAATGTAACTGTGCACGGCTTCGCATGAGCCTGAAAAAGCACCAGCTTTCCATTTACATCTTTCATCACCTTAGCATAACGGGGTAGCACGCTGTGACATAGTCGTCGTAGCATTCTGCAACTGCGAATATAAAAAACATTCTTTTAATAAACAATTTTGAACTTAAGTTCAAATAGAAACAAAACACACAAAACTTACCTGAGCCAGTAAGGCATCAGGATCTTTCGAGTCCACATTAGTCAAATTACCAGGGCGGGATACAATGGTAGTCTCATTAGTCCTCTTATCCTTCACACCAATAGTTAATGAGGGCTCATAACTAGTTGCTACTCCAACATTCTGCGAGGTCGGAGGAGCATCACTGAAACCTTCCATGTCCTTCTGTTTCTTCATGGACCGACTCTCTAAGGAAGGCTCAGCATACCCTTCCTCGCTTCCTCTCTTAATGGCCATAGGCTCAAAAGAAACAATCTTTGAAAAGTCATACCTGCTCCAAAACAAGATAAAAATGAACTTAATTAACTCTAATTTTAAAAACATAGTAACAACACAAGGACACTATAAATAATAACCTTGCTTTCCCTTTAGACGACCTATTTCCACTGCACGGGGGTATAGTTCCCTTACAATTGGACTCTTCTCAATTAGCTTCTCTAACTTACTGGACCTTGGTTCAAATAGAACAACAGTGTTCCATGGATGCATGGGATCACCTTCCTCGTTCTTAGCATAAAAATACCTATCCCTCCAAATCCCACATTTATAAGGAAACCCTTTCACTAGGTGAACCTTGGATATGGTTCGGTAAAATGTGAATAACCCCTATATACAATTACATGTACTTTTATTTGACATTTAACTATTTTAATTAGACAAAAAATTTTTAATTATTTATTTGATGTTTAACTCTTTTATTTTATATGTATTTTTGGTTTTTCATTTTATGTTTATTTATTTATATTTGAAGTGTAATTTTTAATGTTTTTATTTGATGGTTAATTATTTTCATTTTGATGTGTGTATTTTTTTTATTTCAAGTTTAAACATTATAATTTTATGTGTATTTTAAGTGTTTTTATTTGATATTTAACTATTTTTATTTTATACTCTGAATTGGACATAAAATTTGAATTAATTTCTTCGGTTCTGAATTGTTATTAGTGGTGCATTGAGTTTGATTATCAAGTTTCCATATCATGTATTGACGATCCACTTAAGGCACCATGGCCTTTATTCACTCTGGTCTCTGAAATTTCTGAACTTACTGATTGCTAGAGATATAACCATCATGCACACTCTTAGATATTGCAGATCATTCAGCTAAATTAGCTCTAAATCTCAGGACTAAGGAACTGAATTTTAGTGACTTTAATACTAAGACAAAGAGCATGATCAATTTAGACAAAATTGAAATTCTCGCAATTCGATTACAAAAATAGTTTGGATGCTACTAATTGATTGTTTCATGTACTAGTACTCATTTACACCTATGATGATACTTTTGAGGCTACCTCTGGAGTGGAAACTCATTGAAGATCTCCACAGCAGATTCAGGCTCAGAAATAAACTCAACTTGTATTAAGATCCTCAAATCACTTTCATCCTCAAGGAATTCAGCCCAAACACAGACCCAATTTTTTTTGAGAGACATGTACAGAATCTTTTCTCAAATATCCATTTTTGACATAGGTTTTATGAAAATTTTGGAAGTCTGATCGTTTTTGTATACTCACAATGGAGTGGAGGTATACAATTCGGAAACACAACAAAAATTCTATAAAACCAAACAAATCTTGGTGTCGATGTTTAGGCGTCAGTTTTATGGACCAAGTCCAAAGACAAACTCAGCCCACTAAACAAACCCTAACGCCAAGCTCGTGTTTGACCCGACTTTCACCCGACTGTAAATGACGATGACAGCATTCTGAACAAGACGCGAAATCCAGCAACAGGCAAGGGCAAAAACCCAATTATTTGTGTTCCGATCGAAGGCTAAAACAATAAAAGCACACTGGCTTGTGAAATTCAACGTGTATCTCCGTCGAACCCACACTCGGCATCTTCTCCACCAAGCTCACAATCCAAACCCATCATCTTCACCCTCGACCCAACCAGAACTAAAGACGACAACGCTTTAAACACGATGAAAAATTTGGAAACAAAGAAAGGGCAAAATCTGACCGTTCGTGTTTCGATCGAGCTCGCAATATGACGGCGCGAACCATATTTCTTCATCCGTCATTTTCAAACGGTGGGCGGGGATGCCAACTGCGTCGGCATTGCTTCGAAAATCTGGGATCAGATCTTCGAATAACACCGCCTGTTACAAGAGAACTTCACCAGGAGATTTTCGGTCATTTTCCATGTATTTGTAATATAATACCTGAACTTTATCACCCCTCTTGAAACTAACCCCGAATATAAAGTTTATATAATTTAGCCCCAAAAATTCAAAAACTCATAATCTATATATTCCAAGTAGAGTTAAGTGATAAAATAACCCTGACTTTATGCTGAAAGTACCAATATAATCCTGCAATTTCAGAAAGTGTCAAAATAATCTTTGACTCATTTGACTTTTTAGTCAACTGATTTATAGTCGGATTTTAAGGAAAGGACAATTTTGCCCTTGAATTAAAAAAGTTCTAAGTGTTAAAATAACCCTGACTTTAGGCTGAAAGTGCCAATATAACCATGTAATCTCAGAAAGTGCTAAAATAACCCTTGACCACATTGACTTTTTAGTCAACTAGTTTATTGTCGGAATAAGGTGAAAATACTGTTTTGCCCTTATTTTAAAAAAAATGATAAAGTCACAAAATATGAAATGACGTCCTTGGTCCTTACTTTATTTCTCCATTTTTCCTATTTTCCTCTTGCATTTTCTATTCTTCCCCAGACTTTCTTCCTGCTCCACCCTTTTTCATGCTTTCTTCGGGCCGAAGCACAGAAACCGAGGCTTCGCCCGACTGCTTCTCCTTCAAATTTCTCCTCTTCCCATTTCTCCTCCGTCCAACCGCCGTCGAAGCTCCCTCGTTTTTTCCTCCTTGAATACCACATCCAGCGGCCCTGCTTCGAC
>JAULKM010098084.1:0-11019 GCA_032355605.1 Rubia tinctorum
GCCCCTCCTTAAGTTTGGGCCAACTTCCACAATTATTTGGGCTCAATTTCCCCACAAGGAGGAAATAACCCAACACTTGGCCCTGCCAAGTATTTCCTTGGAATAGAACCACCGGCATATTCTTAACTCTGAACAAGTACATAGTCAATCTGATTTTTTATCTCAATCTTGAAAAGGCTAATGTAGTTGCATCTCCTCTGCCAGTGTCTTGGGTGAATACTGAAGCTGATTCTCCCATTTTTACACGATCCAAGCATATTCAAAATATTGATTGGCTGCTTATTATATTTGAATTTCACTAGAGTTGACATTACTTATGCTATTCAGCAGCTCAGCCAGTTTGTCCAACAACTGAGCATCATTGGCATGGTGCATTACACATAGTGAAATATCTGAAACATCATCAGTCCCCTGGTCTATTTTATCCAGCTTCTTCATCTCTTCGATTAAGTGCTTTTTGTAAAGCTAATTGGGCAACATGCAAGGAGACTCGTAGACCGGTGAATGATTTTTCTATCTTTCTTAGCTCTTCTTTAATTTCCTAGAAATCTAAGAAGAAAGGAACAATTTTGAAGTCATCCGCTAAATCAGAATACAGGAGTTTAGCCATGTCACTTTGTGAACTCAAGTGGTTTTCTTATCTGATTTCTGATTTTCAGCTTCCTCTTCAATTGCATATTCCTGTTCATTGTGACAATATGTGGCCATTCATATCGCAGAAAACCTTATCTTCCATGAAAGAGCCAAACACATTGAAATCGACTTCCATCTGGTCTGGGATGTTTATAAGGATGGCTTTGTTTCTCTCACTCATGTTCCTTCACACTCTTAGTTGGATGATGTTTTTACAAAAGTTCTTTCACCCCTCAGTTTCTTCTTATTTTACTCAAGATGGGCTTCTGTGATTCTCACAATAGATAGGATCATCTTAAGAGAGCTCCAATTGTCCAGCTCAATTAAAGTTCAAAAGTTTAGCTCAAATTGTACATTCCTAAGTTTTTTCTTCCAGTTAGTTGACGTTAGTTTTTGATAGTTGTAGCTGTTATTTTTGGTTAGTTAGTCGAGAAGTTGGAGCATAGATTAGCTGTGTAAATCATGAATATAAGGTGACAGTTCTTCTTCATTTTGGTAATTTTATCCATCAGAAATTTTCTTCCCAAATATTTTTGCAAACTTCCTTTTCTAGTTTCAATTTCTTCAGTTTTGTGTTTTGCACGTTTTTCACAATCTCCTCTTCCATAAAACCTCTTCAATGGTGTTCACATTTCATTTTCCACAAGCTTGCCATGATTCTCTGCATCCAACTGTGCAGTGTTGCTAACATTTGATTTAGGAATCGAAACATGAAACTTTGGCAGATTTTCTTTCATAAACAGCGCTAGCTTTTGCCTATCGCCACCAAACTCTCAACAGCTTATTTAGCCCATCCACGGAATGTGAAGCCAAAAGGTGAATATGAGCACATAACATAGTATCTACAATAAAATCCACTTTCAGTACAACCTCAATCAAGAAATATTGCGCTTTCCAAGTCCCACCTTATATTGCATAGTTAATTTTCTTTTACCATTCTCTATCAAAGTTTGACCGCATATTTGAATAGATATATGAGTAACAATATTACCATATGTGGTATTGTTCAATTCGCTGTAACAAGTAGTTTATAAATATCAAATTTTTATTTGCCATTATTATACATAAGTGAACATATAAATGGTCAAACATGTTTCTTTAACAGCGTGATAATGATTGATGTGCAATTTAAATTCGGGGATAAAATCTTCAAAATTTTAACAAACAATGGACACACCTCCTCCATGGTAAGGCCTATTTTAAGGAAACAACCAACCAAGATGTAGATCTGCCTGCCTTAACCTTCGCAGAGAAAAGTCGAATCTCTCTCAAAATAGTGATTATACAATTCTCCAATTACATAACCCACTGTTCTTATCGCTAACTATTCTCTGCAGTTGTAGCAGTAGACGAGGCGTTAACCAGATGGGCATATTCTTCCCTAAAAATGAAGCCATGTGATTCACCGTCCCACCCTGAAAACTCTCTCTAAACAACACAAATGCAAAGACAAGATTCTTGAAATAACCCTTCCACTCCATGATAACTAGCCATCTTTCTAATAGAACTTTACTTTCCAACACAAAAATCTTCCTTCCAATCTACTGGCATCCACAAATTCATTAATTCCTTCAACAATGCATAGTTCCCCAACATTCATAACGGCACCAACATCAACTTCAGTACGCAATTTACTCATCATCACCATCATTGTCGTCGTCGTCGTCATTATCACCATCATCATCATCCCCATCATTATTAGGAATTAAAGCATTATCTCCACCACATGAATCATTGACATGCTGCACATCAAGTAAATCCTCTTCATTTGAATTCTTGGGCTCTCTCATTAAACCCCAAGCACCCAATCCTAATCGGTACTTGCTGTGTGAAGGTAGTGATTGAAGATCTCAGCAGTTTCCTTGCCTTTCTTGTTGTTAGCTGGACTCCAAACTTGTAGCATCTCAATTAGTTCATCAAACCGCTCAATCATTTGCTTATGATTATTCTTCATTTATGACATGAGTTCGCTATGAAAATAATTCATAGATGATTCAATTGAGCTGAATCATGCGTCCTTTACATCAATTCGCACCTTAAGCTCAACCTGTTATGGATCCCCCAATCTTGAGCATCTTCAATCAACCTGTTGTCAACATCCTTCACACTAGTCCGCGTCTTTCTGATCTCATTCTCCTCTTCCGCGAATTCCCAAACTTCACAAAATTTCCAAAATTCACAAAATTTTACTCTCTTCATTACACATTTCAAATCGTATTAATTTTATACAATTTTGTCTAATGGTCCGTGGATATCCATTTTAGTTTTATTTCACATGTAAATTTGATGTGACGCAACTTTTTTCATTATATATTTTATTAGTCACGATTTTGTGAGTAAAAAAATTGACTTAGTTATTTCTTTCCTTTTTAGTGTGCTGTGAATCAATGAACTAAGAATTGAAGAAATTACTAAATTCAAAATATTTTGGATATTTTATACCCACGTTGAAATTACTGAATTTGATTATTCGAAATAATTTGAGTTTACACCCACGTTATCAAGGTTCTATTGGTCTAGTGCTAGACTTCTAGGTTTTTTTATGGTTTATTTAAAATAGTGTTCCTTACAAACAATATACTAGTATTGAAAAAAGAAAAAAGATGATTCAAACAGTGTAATACTCTCGTCGTCCCACAAAAAATATTATTTTTTAAAAAAAATGTCCATCCCAACTGAAATGGTATACTTTAAAAATTACTCAAAATGAAAAAGAATATGTTGTCAAATACCAATAATGTCCTCTTTTAACTCTAACAACTTTGAGACTGAACCCACTGTTTTTCCAAAATATTCCTACTTTTCCACAGTAATTCCTTGCTAAATAAGCTCTCCTAAAATGTAGTGGCAAGAATAAAGATGTCAATTTTCGTGGGACGGAGAGAGTATTTTTTAGGGTTTTGGTTTATGTTCCTCTATCTTGTATTCCCTTTGTTTACTATGTTTGACACTATATTTTTAAGTGTCATTTTTTGGCAAGTTGAAATGTGTAATGAAGAGACTAAATTTTTTAAATGTGTGGTCTAGAACAATTCACTTTTTTCATTAAAAAAAGGGTGACAATTTCATAAAAGTATACGAAAATAAATGGTGTACCAAACATAAGAAGAAGAAAAAAGGTGTATTTTTGACATTTTAATAAAAATAAAACACAAGCCTGGTAAGAGCATCTCCAATGCAAACATCAAATCGGTAAAAGTTGATAGTTACGTCATCTTGATATATCTCCAATTCTAAAATACATCTTCAATGCAAGGGTCAGTGTTAGGCGTTAATCTTATGTAGCACAAATTGTAAGTGCCCTTCAATTAAAGTTTCTATTCTTTGAGTTCAAAGTGAGGCCGTCATGTCACCTCATTAAATTTTGCCCAAACTTTCTCATTTTAATACATTTTCATTAAATTCTTAACCATTTATTTATTGACACATCATACTAAAATTGTAATTCATACATTAGCATTGAAAACAAAATTTTAGAAAATACCATCAGTCAGTAATATTTTATTTCGTCACAATTAAGTTTTATTTAAAATCCAACACGTGAAACCTAAAAATATGGAAGAACCTCATACCATTAGAAATGCTCTAACACTGTCTTTCATTAGGTTCCCATCTTTAATAAATATTCTTTCTATATTTTATGTCAATCAAAGAAAAGTCTACTCCCTCCCTCCCATTATAAATTGCTTATTTATTTTTTCACGGTGTTCAATGAACATGCTTGACCATAAATATCTCTCGTTACCTATAATAGTGTCACAAAAAATTGATATTTAGAAAATGGATTTTAAGATTGATCTAACAATGTCTCACTTGATATTTTTATTATATATAGATTAATTTATATTTACTTTCGAAATTTATAAAGTTTGACTTCCAAAAAGCAATTAAGCAATTTACAATGGGACAGATCGAGTGGTATATGGATGGGATATTAATAAAATTAATATTATTATTATTATTTTAAAATAATATTATTTCATAACTTATACTATAAATGATAGTTACAATATTAATATATTATTTTCTTTTATAAATAATTTAATTTATTATTTTTTGCATTATAAACGAGAATTATATTATTTTAATATAAATATTGTTATATTATAAAGGTCAACCAAAAAATTGAATGTCTTATTTTTGTCATACTCAGTTGAAAATGCAACATGTAAAGTCTTTAATTGCTTCTCATGGTGGTGGGGGTATTTAGGTTTAATATGATTCTTGATATTGAATGATCAATGTTTGATTTTCAAATTTTAACTTTTTTTATTAGAAATTAATATTTGTTTTCCTTGTGTGAACCATACAGTAACAAAGAGAAAGAGAGAGAATTGAATTTCATTTCCATAACTGAACCAAAGAAAATTTTAAAATTAGGGTTATTCTTTCCTTTCTCTTCCTTTCCCTTTTTTGATTCCTTTCCCTTTCTGCTTCCTTTTCCTTTCCCTACTTGAACCAAACGGCCACTAAGCATTCACCCACTAGCGGGAAAAGGGCCTCCTATTAAAGGCAGTTTTAAAAGACAAGAGATGTCACTTTTCAAGTGTCTTCTTTGGTCATGTCTTGATAGATTCGATCAAAGGCGTTTCAAAAACTACCTTTTGTTGGGGGCCAAAATAGGTTCCGAATTCGGAGTCTATTTTTGCGGTAAAAAAAGGCTTTCGGAAAGGTTTTTGGCAGCAAGAAAAATAACCAGATCTGCAAATCGATCAGACATATAAACATTATTGTAACATAATCAAAAACAGAATCACACATAAACATCAAAACATACAAAGATTGTAACAGAGTAACACATGTATACATAGATTTGTTGAATAACAAAATAAAAAGATAAACCCAAATATGTTCATTTCCGCGAAACGGCGAACTCCGGTGGAGATGAGGGCGACGCGACGGACTCCGGTGGTGAGAGTGAGTTGGCGGACTCCGATAGTAAGGGCAATGCGGTGGACTTTGGTTGTGAGGGTGAGGTGGCAGGCTCTAGTGGTGAGGATGACACATTGGAGGTCTCCAGTTATGCAATGAAGGAATCTGGTGATGAAGGCGACAGCGGAGAGAGGGCCGCGGTGGTGAGGGCTCTGGTGGGAGTGAGAAATACCCTCGAGAGTAAGAGAGACAGAGACGGTCGGGAGTGAGAGGGAGGGAGAGGGGGTGGGTTATTGTGAAGGAGGGAGAGAGAGGGGTGGATGTGTGAGAGGGAGAGAGAGAGAGAGAGATTTGAGATGAGGGAAGGGAGAAAATTTTCTAAGGCATGGAAAATTAGGGTTTCACTTTATATTGGCCCCCCACAAAGACACCAAATTAAAGGCGCTTAGAACCGTCTTTAATCAAATGAAAAGTGCCTTTAAAAATTTTGGGGTGATTTGGGAGAGAGTTCCAACTTCTGAACCTTCCTCGGTTCATAATTAAAGGCGGTTCCTGATATTAATTAGATACATAAATAATAATATTAATTATCGTATGTTATATTATTGGATTTATCGTAATAAGTGTTTTCTAAATATTAATTTTTTATTTGTTGTTATTATACATAATTAAACATATTATCAGTTAAACGTGTTTTTTTAAATATCGTGAATTTTTTATTCAACTATTTATTTTGGGAGTGGGGAGTATTATATATAGAGGGACTAGCGGGATGAGCACCGCGCATAAATACATTTTGTTGATGATTCTTTAAATATTATGCAATATTTATTGTGACGGTTACATATTTATATATTTCACTGATAACTCTTGATGTATTGTGTAATAGTTTGTTGTATTAATTTGAATAAATCGTCTTATGATACATATTTTTTATATCAGTGGTAGAAATGTAGGTATTCAAACAATTTGATTACTTCTCACATGATTCATTCTAGTTATAAACATGTTATTAAAACTTTGGATGCCATCAAATCACCTTTTAAGCATCATTTTATGTCGTGTAGAAAAATAAGCACATACAATACACATTTATGTAAAATAAATAAATACATGGATGTAATGCACAATTTCATATTTCAAAATACACATTATCAATAATGTAGCAAATAATTTAATGAATAATATTATTCAAATTATTTTTACAAATAATATTAATATTAATATTTTTATGAAGTAATTAATACAAAGGAAAAGAAAGATTATTTAGACCACTTTATATATTTCTTTTACATGATCTTATTATTTTTCACTCCATAATTTTTAAATAATTTACTATTCTCTTTAAAAATTTCACATCATAATTTCTTCTATTATGAATTTTAAACATTATTTTTATTCATATCAATTCATTTATAAATTAATTATATCGATCTCTCTCTGGTTGTACTTGTCTTACTACCACTGACATTTTTCTAATCACCTTCTCTCTTAAATTTTTTATCACTTTATCCATACACCATATAATAGAAATTGTTTCTTTGGTGTTGTCAACCGGGAATATTGAAGTCATTTTGACTAACCTGAACACAAGTTGTCTAAAAATAACATACTAATATTATAATATGCTGATTTTAATTATTTATTATATATAATCAGTCACAACTTATTAAAATATATAAATTCTTAAGATATATTTAAAACCATAAATATCTCATACTATATCTATATATGACTAAGAAAAATTCAAATAAACGCATAATCTGAAATGACAAAAAATTTATATTTTTTTATACAATGATGGATTACTTTTGATAGAAATGTGTATACATATTATTTATTTATTCATTATATATCCATATAATAAAAATTGTTTGCTTGGTGCTATCAACCGGAGATATTGAAGTCGTTTTGACTAACATAAACTCAAGTTGTCTAAAAATAACATACTGATATTATAATATATTAATTTTAATTATTTACTATATATAATCAATCATAACTTATTAAAATATATAAGTTCTAAAGATATATTTAAAATCATAAATATCTCATACTATATCTATATATCACTATGAAAAATCCAAATAAACACCTAATTTGAAATAACAAAATGTTTGAATTTTTTTATTTGATGATGGAGTACTTTTAATAAATATATATATACATATTATTTATTTATTTATTATATATCCATATAATTAAAATTGTTTTCTTGGTGCTATAAAACGGGGATATTGAAATTATTTTGACTAATGTAAACCCAAGTTGTCTAATATTATAATATGTTGATTTTAATTCTTTATTCTATATATAATCAATATGTTGTTTATTTTAAATGTACAATGGCTCAATTCATATTTTCTGTATAGGTAGGATCTTACAAACACTACAATTGATACATATCTTACTTTCAAGTCTAAAATTATCATTCTCAAAATTTTCAATTTCATTCTAAATTGGTGTGAAAATATTTTTGTGTACTTAATGTGACTTGTTGCATTTGAACAAACAATATTATTTTTTTCCGTGTAACGTATTATAATTTGTTTTGCAAAATTATGTGCTTTTTAAAAATAAACAGCAAAACTAAGATAACATATAACATATAAAAATCACTAAATATAATTTTAATTTTTTAAATTATCTGTAAAAGTTTATTTTATAATTTAAGTAATACACATATAATAAAAATGGATAAATAGTTAAAATGTTTTTTTGAACAATTAATTAACAAAGATAAATAGTTTTCAATGTTAAAAAAATTATGTCAATGATAATTATTTGAAATTTTTATTAGAATAAAATAAATTCTCAAATTTAAAGAAATATTGATGGAAAGTTGTTAGAAATAAAATATACTTTAAAATAATAATAATGTTGGGAAGTTTTAAGAATTAAGTAATTCTAATCTTGGAATAATCAATTTCAAAAATCATAAAAATTAAAATCTATGAACAAAAATTACATTATTATATGATAATCACATGAACACTTATTATTATCTTATTAAACGTAAAATTAATAAATTTTAGTAAAAATAATTAAAAGTCGAGATCTTAACTAAAATTGAAGTATAGCAATGCACAACTTTTGACTTAAAAGATATTTTTTAGAAATCCTTTTTTAACTTTTAGGCAAAATATATTTTCTTTTAAAATGTTATTGACCTTTAAATAAAATTATCAAAGGAGGAATTTAATATAATTATTATTTTTATTAATTATAGAATAAGTATTTTATTCAATTATATAAATAAAGAATAGTAAAGAAGATAAAATTTCATTAAAATAAAAGGAATTTTAAAAAAAAAGTACTAATATTTAATTAAATTGTAAACAAAATAATAATTTGTTTTCATTTAATACAAAATTTGATAGTAGTGTGAGAGGACAGTGAAGAGGAAATCAACCGCAAACATGTACATGCTCCTGCAAAAATTACATATTGCTCTTTGGTGTGGGCGAAAAGCCTCAGAGCCGGTTTCGAGGATCACATTTAAGATGTAAAAATCTCATCATATTCTTATTTTTCTCCCTATAATAAAAATGATCAAGAATATACAATTTCAATAAATCTCCTGATGCACAATGGTAACAAAATTGTGCACACCAGAAAAGATATCTAAAACCCCAAAAAATTGAAAGAAAATCTACGAAAGAATGAAAGAACAAAAAAATGGCCCAACTATGAAAATGACAAAATCTTATGACAAGCTCTTATGAGAAACTCTTATGAGAAAATGACAAAATGAGATATCAGAACATAGCATTGTCAGTTATATTGCAAGTTGGAACAATAATTATTATAAAGTTTACAAAAAACTATAACTTATTGCATGGAAAGAGTTTAATAGCTTGTTAAAATATCTGACCACATACTATGAAAACTAACAGAAATGATGTTTACGCTCTGCACAATATGATATAGACAATAAAAGCAAAGGGTTTTATGGTGTATCATTTCCTAAGCTACTACAAGTGTACAACTAATACAGGTGATATTCTTACTGACACCAGTTCAACTTTTTTCCATTCACATAAAGTAAACATTATTTTTTCCCATTCATTAAACAAGAGCAATACACAAAAATAGTGGACAGGGAATCTCTTCATCATCTTTTGATTCACCTAAACAGACACAGAAAATTAACATGAATTATTTGTCATTTCTTCGGTAAGATAACATGGTATGCTTTACAGCTCATGATTCTAGTTCTGTATTATAAGTAGCTGAACTATGATTTTACACATGAATGACTACAGGTTAAATAAATAAATGAATGTTCTACAAAAAAACTCATTTCAGGAAAAATAATAAGCAGTCGGGGAGAGCAAGAATGTTTTTTAAACTATTCTTGATAATTACAGTAGTGATCAAGTTTCAATACATTACGTATCTTTATCTATATTTGTCAAGCAGATGGGCAGAGAGAAATTGGTCAGACTTTTTCATCATTCTTGTCAAGCAGATGGGCAGAGAGAAATTGGCCAGGCTTTTTCATCATTCTGCCAGAGAATAAGACGCTAATTATCATGATAGACCTGGAACAAACCTCAAGCTTATTCTTTATATTTTTGCTTTGTGGGCATAATCCAGTGTGCTCAAGGTCTCCACCAAACAATGAACAGCAGGGGCGATTATGCATGTTTTGGTTCTTCCACCCAAGGAGTCACGGAGTAAACATGTAAGCTTGCTATCCCTGAGCAGACCGGTCAAAATCCTTTGTTATGATCTAATAAAGAACAAAACAGATGACAATGATTGGCAAGAAACCATTTGACTAAATTTAGCTTCCCACATTTTATGAGTTCTTCACCTTCAGGTGTTGATTCCTTGATGTGAATAATGATGGAGAAAAGTGAATGTGACCAACTGAATCATGAACCAAGATTACAAGTAATAATGAAGAAAATAAGTTGAGTCCATAAATTATGCTTTGAAGTTAGAATCCACAACCTCGATTGTTTGTTCAAAAAGGTTTCAGCAGTGCGTCGTTTAGCAGACCCCCTTTCAAGCAAAGTAAAAATCTCACTACAGCTCGTGACAATTTCTCCCTCAAGTCCTCTCACAAGAACTCCCCTTTTCCCATCTTCCATGAGTGGTAACTTTTTTTCTGCTTCTCTTCCATACAAAACTTAGATGTCATCAGGGGCTAATAAGTCAGTGATTTCCTCATTGTAGAGCTCCAAAAAAAGTCGCTTTCACGCTGTATTCAGCATTCTGAGACTCTAAGGTATCAAATATCTACTTCACAGCCCTCGGTATAACAGCAGCTTCTCGAGACAACTCACCATTCGGGCCACTCTGCAATCCAATGTTTCAAAATGAATCAAAATTAGCACCAACTACGATCAACCATATCCCACAACAATAAGAAATCCATAAAAAACACAAAGTCGTACCTTCGACCTCTACATTTACCTTCCATGGTGTGTGTTTTTCCAGTCCCGGTTTGTCCATAAGCAAAAATAGTACAATTAAAACCATCCAAAACTTCATTAACAATAGGTA